>MU183778.1:102209-152813 GCA_016904865.1 Pissodes strobi
TGTCTTGGTACAGCTGAACTCAGAAATATGGTTCCAAATCTTTTGAAGAACCAACCAAATAAAATTTCTGAAGAAAAATATTCGGATTTACAATCTATGTGTGTGGGAGAAACTTCAGTCATTCGTCTCGAAGAACATAAAAAAAGTTTTATCGTTCACTACCATATTAAAAATATAATAATACTTATTTATATTCAATGTTTATGAATGTTTGTACCTATTTCCATGTTTTAATTTACCTTTTTGTTTTTTGCGGATTAATTTAGCCTTAAAATTTGCATAAAGATGCCTTTCATTAATCCGTTTCTCATATAATATCAAGTTTATTTTAGCATTTTTATTTCGAAGGGTTTGCATAATTTTTCTATCATAAATAATATATTTTATTATAAATCACAAGCACATATCCCAACGTTCACATACATTTTATTCTCAGAAATGATTTTTTTTAACTCAAAGTAAACAAATTATATCACAATAAAACCAAATAAATATAATTTAGCAAATTTTCTAACTTTTATCGAAAGCCAAAGATGGCGAAAATCTTTAACCTGCGTCCTTAAAAATTACAAAAAATGAGATACGACACTTTGTGAAATTAACGAAATAATTCTCACCAGACTAGAAATATTAGTTAATTGTATACAACCGTTAGGTGAGAATATTACCGTGCTACAACTCCACCATCCAAATATCTATCATACAGTGAGTAGTTTACATTCAGGCATTTAACGAACGTATTCGAGTAAAATCACGGGCTCGTGGCTCTGTCCAGGTGCGGTGAAAAATGATTATCGCCAACGGTTGACAGCAGTTTTCCCTTGTATATTTATTGTGTGCCCGTTGACGCTTCGGACACTGTGCTCATAGCCACGCGTACGTTGTCTGCCTACGGATTTTCTCTTTAAATTGTCCACTGTTTTTGTCGAGTTGTATGAACTGTTTTATTTGAGATAATTTAAAATATATTTAGCTGGGAGAGAATTTCACGAAAGTCTTCCCACCGAGATGGCCATCCATTTGTAAAAGTCATGCCCAACGCTAAGCTGAATCCTAATCCCTTAAGCCCTTAGCTCCTTTGAGACTTTACCAATATTTTACGGCGATTTGCAGTTCTTTAAGCCTTGTTAGATGTTAGATCCGTAGTGTATCATAACATATAAAACAGTGGTTCCCTAACTTTTGTAGGCTACGATCGAGAATGTTGTTTGCAAACACCGTTTTTAACCTCGTTTGTAAACAAGTAGGTGGCACAGACCATGAAAAACAAGAGACCCAATGTTTAATGTTTCATAAAACCCATGTTACTGTTTGTAATTGTATTGAAAATAATCAATGGGTGGGAGAGAGAAAGGTATATTCCGGCCCTGAATGACAATAATGTTCAGCGTTTTACGTGGTTTTGCCCCCAGACTCGCCAGTGGTATATCGGTGGGTAAGGAATGGGTGAAAATACCATTATAATCAAATATAATTGTAATTTTGGTTCGTTCGTTAAAACAGCTTTAGGTCCATAGATGATTATTTTTTAGGGGTTGATAGATTATAAAAGGGTACTTCACAGACTTTTAGTTTTAAATATTTTTAAAAATCATAAATTATTGATGGATGAAAGAAAGTAGGTTATTGGATTTAGTGCTCTATCGGATTCTTTGTTCAATCCTAAAATATTGGTGCTCTAAAACGCGTCGTTGCTAGGTTATTAAACTTCACTGCTTTACGTAAATTTTAATTACCCCGTTATTTTTCATTTCTTTTTTAGTGAAAATTTGTAAAAAGTCTAAACTGGGATTATTAATATAGCAATATTTTCAATTTATGTTTCAGCCATTTTGTAAACGTATAGTAGCATGTATGGATAGAGTGTAAGTTTACCTTTAAAGTGTCTAGGTCATGATTTTACAATTTTTAAAATTCGTTTAAAAGGCATTAGTTCTTAACAATGGAGATTCAAGTGATTCTGAAAACATTTCGGAAGTTGCAAAAGTGGCAATAGAAGGAGCAATATCAGAAGTCATTCCAGATAAGTCTAAATCTATAACGAAGCATGTTATCACACAGAAAAGAATGTTCAAAATGTTAATGATACTGTCCTTTTGGCCTACTCCTCTTTTTAAACTCAAAGGAATTAAGCCATCAACCCTGTGGTCTGAATTTTCCATGCCAAGATCGATGCTTGCTTTGCGACAAAACCTCAATATGAAGCAATATTCCAAACTAATGGCATTCTTAAAAAGAAATTCTGTAGGATATCGCCAAAAGAAGTTCAAAATATTTTCCATGGATGAAACGAAATTTTTAATTCAAGCTTCAATTAGTAGATATTTACTGATGAAAATGGTTACTGCGTTGAGATTGGCAGGTGCTTGTCGTAGGGACGAACTGCAAAAAATGTCAATAAAAGGTGATATTTTGAGAATAAAAATGCCTTACGAAGATAGATTAGCCACCTTTTGTGGTACAAACAAATATGGAGAGGCTAGATGTTATCAGAATATACCGCAATTACGCTGCACTTTTGAAGTTGCTGCAGCCGGAGCTATATACTGGACATGTTTTTAGACGTTCTCCTGCTCCGTTGTTAGCAGACCAGGGAGGAGACATATTAAAAATAAAAGGCACGGGGGTCCTCCAGCGTTGCTGAGGGCTATGTTGAAGAATCTTTAAGCAGAAAAATGAAGATAGCAAAATTACTCCAAGAGGAGTCGTCTACTGCCAATTACGGAAACACGGTTGAAACGGTACTTAATGTGGACGCAAAAGATTATTTTCCAGAACAATCAGCAAGCAAGCAAATATTACTACCTAACAATTCCGATCCTAAATTCTTGACTTAAATAATTATTATGTCACGTTTAGTTCTCCGTGACACTACGCCAAGGATGGCGCGCAGGTTATGTAGCTCAGATTATGGATCGATCTACATGAGGTGAGAATAGATAATAAAGAAGGCACTTTGGTAAAACAATAACAACATCTATTGGGCAAAGATTTAATGAGAAAACAATAACAACGTCTTAATGGTCAGAGACTTTACGAGTTTACACTATACCCGATTACTAAAACACGTATCTCCTTTCGGTTGAGGTATGGTTTGAATAATTGCTTATAGGTCTTAGTCCCTGTATTATAATAAAGTTCTTTCTTTCGGTGTTGTGTTTTAATTTATGTTTAGGTTTGGTTATTTCATGAGATAATTTTTACGCACTTTAAGGCACTATAACTGTTTAACTTTAAAAGTCACTTGACTTAAACTTTGACAGATTTATCGTAGATTCGACTTCAGTACTTTTTAGGCAGGCATCTCTCAAGAAATAGGTTCCCGAGGTGGGTCTGAAGATTAGGATATGGTTAGAGCCCTACCACGTCCCTATGGACTGCAGTCGGTGAGCGGAATAGGTGGGAGACAAAAGCCCGCCGGACAACCTAATCCCGAATTTTCTTATTAAATTTTAAGGAGATATAAAAAGTAATACATTTTGTATGAAAAGAAACTAATATTTTTTGAAGAAAACCAGATCTTTAATTCAGCAATTGCTCAAAATGTCTACCGTTTTGCGACAAACACAGATTAAACCAACGTGAAGCAGATGTTCTAACTTCTCGAAGCATAGCAGGGGTAATACACCTGAACGAGTGCTGTATACGCTCCATCATGGTTTCTCTGATCGTGGTTTCAAAATGATACACATCGGATTTGACACAAACAAAAATCCGTTATGGTTAAGTCCGGTGATCTGGGCGGCCACGCAGTGGGACCTAGATGTAGAAAGTCTAATAAAATAAACAAAGGTCAGTTATTATTAACTATAACAAACTTTGCCTGTCAATCCACTTTTCTCGAAATTGTTCTGAGGTATGTCCCCTGACGTTTGCACTGAAGTGAGCTGGTGCACCATCCAGGTGAAGCCACATCTGATGTCTCACAAAATCGGGAAAAAGTTCGGTTAAGTGCAGAAAATCGTATCTTACGAAATTTAAGAAAACTTCTCTGGATACACGATTTTCAAAAAAATGAGAAGCAGCACTACTCCACTTCAAACATTGATACTTCACTTGAGTTGATAACTACTAATATGCACTTTATGGGTATTTCGATATCATAAATAAAAATGAAAATTATGCCTATTCACAAAATCATACCTAAGTGGCTCGAATTCGAGTCTATGTATGAGGAACTCGAAAACCGTAAGAGATACAGTGTTGGTCAAATTGAGGCAAAATTGCGCATTTAGGTGCCTAACAATATGCCGTTTAAAAAGTTTTAAAATTCCAAGTATTTCCGGAGATATCCGGAAAAACCGAAATAGTGAAAAATCGTTTCATTTTTTTCCTGATTTTATTTAAAAACGGATTTCAAATTGAATTGTACTTTTGCACTGCCACTTTTTCGCTCTATCCAATGGTGGTAACCAGTTTGGAATCCGACGTTTCTTATTCAACTTTCTTTTTTTAAATACGAACTTTAATTTTTTTCATCATTGTGCAGATGATATTTGCGCCATTAACATGAATATGTGTTTTTATTTTTTTTAAACTTAATTTAATTTTTTTTTAATTATTTATTTTTGGTTTGGGTTAAAAATAAATAAACCTGTTAATTTAATTTCACTATTTTTTATTCTTTATTAAAAATAAAGGTTCAGTTTTCCAGTTAACACAAAAAAAAAAATAAAATATTTTAATAGAATACAAAAATTTCAAATTACTTAAACTATTTAAAATTACACCAAAGCAAGATAAGAAATTTCAAAAAAAATAAAAAAAGAATTAAAAAAATTAAACACATATAAACATATTAATATCGTCAATATCATCTGAAAAATGATGAAAAAATAAAGTTCATATTTAAAAAGAGAAAGTTGATGATGACCCTTTGAAGACGAAAAGTCGGATGCCAAACTGGATCTCATCATTGGATAGAGCGGAAAATGTGGCAATGCAAAAGTGCAAAAATTAAAACGATTTTTGAAAAAAAAAAGTTTTTCGAATATCTCCGGAAATACTCGGAATTTTAAAACTTTCTACACCGGATATTGTTGGGCACCTAAATGCGCAATTTTGCCCTAATTCGTCCGACACTGTAGCTCTTACGGTTTTCGAGATCCCCATACCACAGCATATATAACATACAGCAAGCCCACTCTCGCTTAGTTCCTATGTTGTAAAAATAATAAACTTTTACGCGCATGGACACCCCCTCCAATGCAGCAGCCGGCGGCCAGTGTGAGTGTATGTATGCTGTGCTGTTAGCTCGAGCGGCTGAGAATATGGCAACTAGATGCGCAGCAGCCCCTATCTCGACACGGGATTTCAGGCGGAGTGGGTTTGCTATTCTGTTTATGCTATGCCCATACATAGACTCGAATTCGAGCCACCCTGTACACAGGTCTGTAAATAGCAGAAATTAAAAAAAAAATCACGTTTCCAGCTGAACAGGATGGAACTTATTTTGCTGAAGATATTTTTCTACGGACGAATTCCTTAATTCTAAATCCTTATTTAAATGTCTTACACTACTTTCTGGATTTCAGATTGCCAATTGATTCTCTTCATTTAAAACCCTTTTGGTTCTAGTTTTCTTTTCGTAAGCTACGCTTCTAGTACGGCCGACTCTTTCTTTTAGTGTTTGCAGCATTCTTTCATCAGGATGTCTACTGTTTAGATATTTTTGCGCATACATTCTCGAAGCCAAAAACATAGTTCCCAAAACATCCAACAAAAACGTATATCATATTCACTAATTCTTGCCGAGGATACTAATATGGAACAACTTAACGACTCTGTATAAGCCAAATTATTTTTAGAATGCAGTCCCTTTATCGTCAGTAACATAACGTCAATCAAAGTTTTCACTGAATTAACGATAAAGCTGCAATCGAAGACCGGAGTATAGATTATTTTTTTCGTCCTTGAACTCCCTCCCACCTACACTCATTTTCATGACTATATGACAAATAGTTCGTAAAATATTAAATAAAATCCAAAATGAAATTTTAACTTTGTGTTTCGGAATAGTATGATTAAGCTAGATCGTAATATTTTGATGTCAGAAATTATTCATACTTTGTGTACCATTAGTTTTGGCTTTAGGCGTGACAACTGTCAATTTGTGTTGATTTCAGGTATCGTTATGGCCTAAGTCAATAATGAAGGTAAATAATTGACAAGCAATTTCCGAAGTTAAAAATCGGTCAATAATGGTTGATATTAAATGTAGTAGTGGAAAAAATAAATGATCTCTTCCAGAGTTCATTAGTAGCCAGCAAGTCGTTAATTCAACCATCGTTTAAGATTTCAGCAAAAGATTTACAAGCCAAGTAACCAAACACCCATTCAGACATTATCGCAAATAATAACTACTTAGTTAGTTATTATAAGGTTGCTGATAAAAATAACGACCATTTATTATAGAAACTGTCTTTTAGAGGGATAATTAATGCGGCTCTTATCTTACTTCGAGTATCTGGTGTCTTGTAATTTACCAAAAAGGATATATAACTTTTGTTCTTATTTTGTACCCCTTCGGCGAATTATGAGACGTCCGAAACGCTTTGACAAATTGATCTAATTTAGAGCGAACCGCTCCAGGCCTGCAATCAATAAAGTTTTTAGCTGGCAGTAGCTGAAAACATCTATAAGGATTATTTTTCAAATTTCGCAATATAGTGAGAATATATCACGGTCATAACGACTATTAAAAATTGCAATTCGATAATGTGAATGCATTGTCCCATTTTTGTCTCGTCTTCATCGTCTTCAGGTTCGAAGAAGTTAAGTAAGTACCTTCTGCATAGGTAGATTTATGTTGAGAGTTAAAAATGGGTAAACGCGGTACATCGATTGGCATGAAGTTCGAAAATTCTGGCATATATTCACCAAATAACGTGAGTGAACCTTATGTCACACACAAAAATGTGGATTCTACTCTATTTTAATGATTTTAATGATCTTCCCTTAAGATTTACAATAAATTGGTCGTAGTGCTGCATTGGGGTTGGTGCGTGTGTAAGCATTGATACTGTGTTGGCTTTCATTTTAAAATTCCCATTCAAAAGACGTTGTTCGGAAGTATACTGCATTTCTAAAGGTAAAAGTACTTAGCAGTGCAAGTATTGTACTAAAAAGTTTTATAAAAACGCATCTAGGATGAAAACATATTTCATCAAAGTTTGTAAAAAGTGTTCCAAAGAAATTAAAAGTAAATTTATGAAAAATGATCACGAAAACCGCTCAACAAGTTTTATGACACTGAATATGTAACCGAGGGGTGAACACATGGGGATTTATGGTGTACACCTACAAGGATGTATGAGGATTTCCTGGGGATGTACAGGATTTACTTGGGATGTACAGGATTTACCTGGGATGTACAGGATTTACTTGGGATGTACAGGATTTACTTGGGATGTACCGAGGATTTATTAGAAACTGCACACGTGCACTAAATTTTTTTCACAACTTTACATTTTATATGGGCGTCAGTGTTGCCGTTTTAGTATATTTGTACTATCTCTATTACATTTTCGACAGTAACGTACAAAAGTGCATACACTTCATCATAAATAGGCCGAATTCTAGTTAATTTTAAATATATGACTAACTATTTACTGACTATTTACATTAAAATTTATTGATGATTAAATAAGCTATGTTTAAGGATCATTTAAATTACCAAGTTCGGGTTTTAAAACAAACGTATTGTAAATTACCATAGGATAAATTAATTTATTAAGGCCAAGGTCATATGAATCGGTCGATCATTCCCCGAATTCGAATTAGCAGAACGTCGACCATCGTGAATGCGTACGGGCAAATTGTGGTGGCACGTACTTCAGTTTGTGATTTTTCACTTAATATGTTTTCATGAAGTTAGCTAGTTACTAGGTAATAAGGTAAGTATACTTAGTACATAGTACTAAGTAAAAAATTATTAATGTTTCAGTTGCCGCCTCGGTTATCGCTTACTTTTACATATTGGTATTATAACCTCACTTTTACTTGTTGTTTATACAAACTGTGCGAGCCAGTTCGATTCCTGGCTCAGTCATTTTGTTACTTTTTGTTCTATTTCTCTAATTAAAAAATGGAGTTTAGAAACCAAGAAACACGCTTTTTAGCGCAGTAAAAGGTACAAAATAATGTAATTTTTTAACGTTCAATGACTACCTATGGCAAAAAACGTTTTATGCGCGTCGAAGTTAATTAAAGTACCACATTATACATGTTTCGAAAAGAAACGTAACAAAATAGCGCCTCACACTTTTTGGCATAGTCATTGACCATTACAAATGTCATTATTTTATCCTTTTCAGAATGTTAAAATTACCCTCTCCCTTTCGTTTTTTAGATGACCAATATTGATGCCCAGGAGCTAGGCTACTTTGTTGAAGTCGAACAATGTTTAGGCATAGCCCTGCCCATATCGCTAAAAAATGTTCTAAAAATTAATGGCTTTACGGGCTCCAAACTCATAGAAAATATATCTAATTTAAGGTCCTCTTAAAGAAATGGAAAATTTTATGAGAGAGACTGTACCAGATTTAATTTCAGAAAATGAGTTTGAAATTTATTATGGCGTTTTTCATCAAAAACCACAAAGTTTTAAGTTTTTGCATGGACACAAAAAATTGATCAAATAATTGCAAAATATTTTAAAAATAAGAGATTAGCTGAAGAAAGCAAATCTCGATATGACAAAAAGCGTACTTCTTGTACGTGTCCAATTGTAGTAGCACAGAGCCCTATAGCAGCGGGATCATCGGAAGAGTTAGGTAAATATTTAACATATTTTCTTTTAATTAAAGTTTTAAGTGATTTACTAATCAGTAACTTGTTTCAGGACTTATCCAACCGGAAGTGACTGCATCAGGCAATACGAGAGTCAATATTATCAAGAATACGAGCGAGAATTTAACTGCCGAAAATTCACATGTTTCTCACACAGTTAGAGAGTGGTTGAAAAGTAAATGTAAGAAGGAAAGTGAGTGGAACTATTTCAAGGAAAAGTTTTTGCATATCAAATTTGAATGTAAGTATTACGCAAGAGATGAACTTTATTGCGTCATGAAATGTTTTTGCAAATCTACAACAAAGATTCAAAAAACTTCAAAAAAAGTGAATTCTTCTAAACGATGGGTTTTTGGTAATATTCATAAACACTTAAAGTTACACCTTAATACATGTTTTGATAAGTTTGATGAAAATGTAGATAAGAAAGAAAAGAATCAACCAGGGATACTCAATTATTTCAATGTTGCACACGTAAGGCAATCAAAAAGTGACTCCCAAGGTGACTCCTTTATGTCAGAGGAGCACTCCGACGAATATAAGGAGAGTAGTACAGGGGAAGTTTTTCCAAATCGAGAAAAAAGTGACGAAGAAGATACGCCTTTAGTTAATCCCCAAAAAACAGAAACCAAGACAAAGACAGATAGAGACGAAATAGGTGACCGAGTAGAAAGCTATACAGTCACTTCCGTAACTAAGCCAAAAATCAACATTTTAAGCACTATTATAGTTAATCCAAAAATCAATAATCTACCGATTAATTTTACAAATAATGATTTAGCCAATGCCAAAAAAGATGACAACCCGAGTGAGAGTACCGAAGAAAATGAAGTACATGTTGAAGTTGAAGCTTCTCCAAAGGTCTTAACCTCTGGCAGTTTGAGTTTGGATTCCAAATGGTCAACAGAGAAGTATCAACGGAAAGAAAGGAGAAAGCGAAAGAGGGAAAATCAGGTTTATAATCAGCCACTTATTACGTCATTTTTTTCATTTCTTAATGACGTAGAACGCATGACACAAAAAATTATAAATGAAAACGAAGAATTAGGATGTGATTTAAATAAAGCGATGGAATGTTTAACACAAACCCCTGAAAAAACCGATGAAAAGCAAACTAAACTTCTTCTTAAAATGTTACTGGATATTTCTTTTAATAATTCAAGGCATTAAACAAACGAAATAGTTACACTGAAACGATAAAAAAGTTTGCACTGTACTTGTTTTATGTTGGTGGTAAACTATTATATGAAACTCTACACGCAAACATGAAATCAGTGCTGCCATCGATAAGCTGCTTAAATAAATTTGTGAAAAAAACAAGTCGAAAAATTGAAGAAGGTGTATTCGATTACGATGGCCTCAAAGAATTTTTAGAGGAAAGGAATTTACCCAAAGTTATTTGGATAAGTGAGGATGCGACACGAGTGACAGGAAAAATTGAGTATGATGTAAGAACTAATAAGCTTGTAGGATTTGTTTTACCGTTAGTAAACGGACTGCCGAAAACAGATACATTTTTAGCAACGTCGGCAAAAGCAATTTGCGAATATTTTGAAAGTAGTGTTAAATCAAATTATGCCTGTGTTATAATGGCGCAGCCTTTGTCCCAAGCGGCACCAGCCTATTGCCTTTCTATTTTTGGAACCGATAACAGATTCAATGCTAAATATTAAAGAAAATGCCAAACAACGAGGTATAACCGTACTAGGCTTTTCGTCAGATGGTGACTCTCGGTTCTTAAAAGCAATGCGTCAAAGTGCTAAGCTTCCACTTAGTGTAACAGATTCCAAAACATATAAGTGGGATTGGTATCATTCGGGATATGACAGAAATGATGACACTGCAGTTTCCTTTGTCCAAGATACAGTTCATATTGCTACGAAACTACGAACGGTACTCCTAAAGATTAATATTGTATTACCTATGGGTAATTTTTTTGCATCCCCAGATCACCTGAAACGTATAATCGAAGATTTTTCAAAAGATAAACATTTACTGTCACTGTCAGACTTAAAGCCCGAGGATAAAATGAACTTCACCGCAGCCGAAAAAATATGTTCTCCCCACAAATAATCAAATTACTGGAAAGTGTTCCAGGTAGTCAAGGTACCCGTGCCTACTTGAATATAATGCATTTATCCATAGCATCTTATCTGGATACAGATTCTGATATAAAAATACGAATATATAATATCTGGTATGTAGTTTTTTTTCTGAGAATTTGGCGAAACTGGCTTGAAAACCACCAGAACTATAAACTTGGAGAAAATTTTATAACTACAAATTGTTACAGTTGTTTGGAACTAAATGCTCATGCATTAATTAACCTTATTTGTAATTTTCGTGACAGTGCCATTCTTACACAAGAGATGTTTATTCCCTCGCTATTTTCTAGTCAAACATGCCAGAAAATATTTCGGGCAACAAGATCAATGACTTCAACATTTTCAACAGTAGTCAACTACAGCATTAAAGACATCATGCAACGCATAGACAGGATTAAGGCAGTAAACAATATTTTAAATGATCTTAAAGATGTTGTGATTTTTCCTCGAGAAAAAGCAAAAACTGCATTAGTATCTGCTGAATCACAATTTCATGACCTTTCAGATACTTGTATAGAAAATTTAGTATCAGCTGTTTTAAGAGATGCCAAAAAAAACATATGCGATTTAGGAATTGAAATTCATGATAACAGTTGGAATACCATATCGATACCTATGATAAAAAACCCTATTACTGAAAATGAAACCTGCGATCAAACAGAAGACGTTGCTGAAGAAATGGTGAGTAGCATGGTGAATTTTGGAGATGAAGAAGTTGTTCAAAACATTCTTAGTGCCCTACCAGTAAAGTCAGAAAATGAAACAAATAACCTTGATAATCAAGAAAGCAGCTTGTTTTTAGATGTATGTAATATTTCGTCAGCAGGAATAGGAGAAGAACTAGTCATGAAAGATTTTTCGTCGAAGTTTGTCGAGGGTAATAACGCTTGTGTAAAAGAAAACGAAGCCATGGTTCGAGTAGCTATTGGAAATAAATCCGCTGTAATACAAAAATCATCATTATGTTGGCTACTTGATGAGAGAAAAAATAAAGTTAGTGTGGATCGTCTAAGACGCTTTATTCTAAATAATTCCAACCAAGAGAAAACTCTAGTCAAACAACAAATTTCGTCAAAAGGCAGTCGTAAAATGATAAGAAAAAGAAAGATCCCCAGCCAAAACAAAAAAAAGAAGCTTAGTAGAAAGTTTTCTTCATCTGAAATATCTTCGGAAGATGATGCTTATGTTGAGTATGATGACAGTACCGATACAGAAAGTTTCGGCAGTAGTAGCAGAAAAGAATCGGAGAATGACTCGGATAATGATATTGATAAGGCCCAGGAACTTCAATTAGAAGTAAGCAAATTTTATGCAGTATACTACGACACTAACTGGTATATAGGGAGTATTGAAACAATAACAGGCGAAACTTTCAGAATAAAATTTCTAAAGCAAAAAAAAGGTGGAAATACTTTCTATTGGCCTAAAAAGGCAGACAGTGCAGATGTCGACAAAGAATGTATTTTTTACGGCCCTATATGTTTTACGTCTGATTCAGATGGGAATCAAGATTTTCAGTTAATGGAAGATGAATATAAAAGTATATCTCTTGCTTATACTAAAAAAAAGCTTATGGTTTCCTCTTAATTTACTTTAATTAATATTTTCCTGATTGTTCCCATTCGAAATAGGATTAAAACTTTCATTTATTTCCATATCATGTATGTACTTATTCACTTTTGCGTTAGGTATTTTTTTAGCTTTTGTTAAAGTTTTTGTATTTTTTTATATGTTGTGTAAGACTGAATAAAATATTAGGTATATAAGATATTATATTCATAAAGAAATAATGTTTGTAACGTCTAATTTTTCCCATGCCAAATAGGGTTTAAATTTTTATTTATTTTCTTATACTACTATGTATGTACCTATTCACTTTTGCGCTAGGCATTTTTTTAGCTTTTGTTTAAAGATTTTGTATTTTTATACGTTGTGTAAAACTGAATGAAATATCTTATAATATATTCATAATGAAATAAGTTTTGTTACATCTAGTTTTTCCCATGTCAAACAGAATTTAAACTTTAACTTTTTCCATATTACATAATATGTAACTCGTACCTATTCACTTCTGCATGTTTTTGCTTTTCTTAAAGCCGATGTTAAGATTAGTATTTTATACATTGTAACCTAAAACATAATAAAGAAATCATGTTTCAAACGAAGTAGGTATGCCTTATTTATGTGCAGTAATATTATTATTACTATTATTATCATTAGTATTAATAATTGAAAAGGATTTCCTGGGGCAATTTATCGAGGAATATCTAGAATGTATAGGGATTTATCAAGGAATTACTAGGATGTACTAGGATATAGTAGGATGTACTGGGATGTAGTAGGATATACTGGGATGTAGTAGGATTTACTAAGGATTTCTAGGAATTAGGGGATTTACTTCAAAAAAGGGATTTAGGTGTACACTTTTTCCCTCATGTGTTCACCCCTCGTATGTAACCCAGTGTTGCAACTACCACTGTTGCATCAGAATATTTAGTATAAGAAAGTTCAGATCGACAACGTCGTTACTGCCTTACTTACACTCGTTACAAAAAGCATCAAAACTTCTAGTAATGACATCGATATTCAAAAAGATGACCCAGGACAAATTTTGTCCATTTAGCGAATAAGAAAAATCTGCAATATTAAAGTTCATTGAAAAGTAAGGAATTTGTCACTAAACCTACACATTATGCTGCATGATTACTTAATCCAAGATCACCAGGGGTTGAGCAGGTTGAGCTTGGTGAAAATCAGAATCTTTTAAGCATAGAATGTATAATTGACATAGCAAAAAGCAAATTTCAGGTAAAATGGTATACAGGGTGCTACAAATTCGTTTCTTTGTATGGGTATCTCAAAAACCGTAAGAGATACGAGGTCGGTTAAATTGGAGCAAAGTTGCGCAATTTAAGGGTGATTGACATGCCGTCGAGAAATTTAGAAAATTCAGTCTACTTCCGGAGATATCCGTAAAAAACCGAAAATCATCTATTTTATTTTTATTTTTTCCTGCCTTTGTTTGAAGAGATAAAGTAAAATAAATGTCACATTCTTATTGCCACTTTTTCTCCTCTACAAGCTGGCGGTATCAAATTTTAAATCCGACGTTTCGCTTTCGGGCCCCCTTCATCAACTTAATTTTTTTAAATACGGACCTGGATTTTTTATCTAATTTTTAAAAAGCCTTTGGTCTCCCAAAACCAACGATGTATCCCACTTGTCCGATAGTGGTAACAAATATTGTCATAAGTGAAATCGGGTCAGAAAAGATCGCCCCATCTCTGTCTAACACATTATCTCTTATGGAAAAAATCTAAATTTGTTGATTTATTGATAAGTGCGATACGTCGTTGGTTTTAGGAGACCAAAGGCTTTTTAAAAAGTTAATAAAAATTCCAGGTCCGTATTTAAAAAAATGAAGTTGATGAAGGGAGCCTGAAAGCGAAACGTCGGATTTAAAATTTGATACCGCCAGCTTGTAGAGGAGAAAAAGTGGCAATAAGAATGTGACATTTATTTTACTTTATCTCTTCAAACAAAGGCAGGAAAAAATAAAAATAAAATAGATGATTTTCGGTTTTTTACGGATATCTCCGGAAGTCCACGGAATTTTCTAAATTTCTCGACGGCATGTCAAACACCCTTAAATTGCGCAACTTTGCCCTAATTTAACCGACCTCGTATCTCTTACGGTTTTCGAGATACCCATACAAAGAAACGAATTTGTAGCACCCTGTATATGGCAGATATTGTTAA
This sequence comes from Pissodes strobi, assembly GCA_016904865.1. Lineage (NCBI taxonomy): Eukaryota > Metazoa > Arthropoda > Insecta > Coleoptera > Curculionidae > Pissodes > Pissodes strobi. Next base: position 116,864 of record MU183778.1, read on the forward strand.
TGAAACTGGAATACGGTAAATTGTTTGACAAAGAATTTATATAGAAAAGCATACTTGAAAGCCTGGTTCCCTGGTGGAAAGTCTTTTGTTTATCATTAGAATTTTCAAAAGTAATCTCACGCATTTTATGGTGCCAGCTACTTCAGCAACCACTGAAAAATAATAAGAACAGCTATTCTACGTGCCTCATAATGAAACAGTGGCAACAGATGAATTTTCATTTTTGTCGATAATGCCGAAGATCGCGACGAAAATAAACAGATTATTGAAGAAGATATGGAGGAAGTTAATTGCAAGAAGAAATTTTTTATGATTGATTATACTGATGATGAAGTAAATTATGAACATGAACTTGAGGAAAAATCATCACCAAATATTCTAGCGATCATGTCTACACACACTGGTAATGATGCTGATCTTGCTAGATTTGTGTGCGAGTCCTTTTTTTAGTTTTTGAAGAGAAACTTCTTTAGCGAAGGTAAAGTCAGAAAAAGTTAAACGCGTATCAAAGTGAAACTCCCCTTTAATTAAGCATGTTCCAGTATAGCTAGAGGGTTGAAATTGTCAGGACATGTAGCCGGGGTAAAATGAGGAAACCCCCCCCCCCCCCGAAAAAGTGTAAAAAAATTGAAAAAAACCTAAAAAATTGTTCCGAAAATTAATAAAATTATTATAAAACGAAATAAGAAAAAAAAATAATAATAAAAAAAGGTATAGGAACCCGGTTTATACCCCCCTCCTCACCGGATACCCAAAAATTTTCGAAAAAAATGGGAATAAAAATAAAAAACGTAAAAAATTGTTCGGAAAGTTAATAAAATCGTTATAAAACGAAATAAGAAAAAATAATAATAATAAAAAAAAAGTTAGAGAAACCCGGTTTTCGACAAGAAAGGCGAAGGAGTTCAGCTACGAGGTAGGAGAAAAAAAATTAAAAATGGGGAAAAAGACAAAAATATGTTCGGAAACGTAATAAAAGTATTATAAAACGAAATAAGAAAAAAAACAAAAGATTGTTCAGAAAGTTAATACAAGTATTATAAAACCAAATAAGCAAGAATAATAATAAAAAAAAGAAAAAATTGTCTGGAAAGTTAATAATGAATATAAAACGAAATAAGAAAAAGTTAGGGAAACGCGGTTTTCGACGAAAAATAACTGAAAAAAAACAAGGAAAAAAATAAAAACTGTGTCGAAACCAGGGACAAAAGATGAAAAGAAAAGAAAAAAAAAGTATAAACTCAATTCCTAATATCTCTTTCAGAAGTTTCACTTCAGTTGTGTGCAGGTGGCACATAATTTTTATTTTAATTGTTTCTTTGTTTAGAGCAACTATTTCCATCATTTCCAAAATCTTCTGAAATATTCCCAAAGAATATATATTCGAAAGTTTCACGACCCTAGTCGAAGCACAACCTAAGCACACTTTTTTAGAATTATCCTGTGCTCTCAACGGGACGACCTATATTTTTAATAAAACTATTGTTCCATAAAACCTTATCGAGTTATGAGAAATTATAAGGTTCTTATTAAAATACTCAATTACCTATTCATGAAATATGCATTTTAATCCATTCGACTTGGTACGCAGGAATCTTACTTGCCGGGCTTTCAAAATATGTTATTTTAAATTTTTTTGGCTGCTTGGTTGGTTTAATAAACTAGTGTTAGCATCCGATGGTTGCCAGAGTGAATATATCAACAGGCCTGAGACATTATAGGAAGAGCTGACAATGATTGATATATACAGGATTTTCGCGCATGTATAGTTCTTAATATCTCTAAAAATAATCACTCTAAGTAGGGTCTAAATATACGCGAAATAGCTGAGTATTTGCTTAGCGGAACGATGCAGAAACTATTTTCAGATGAGGTGCAATGATGAAATCTTAATTAAACACGTTCAAAAAGGAAATATTGAAGCTGATGTTATTGATGACGACAATGAGGCAAATTATGAAAATGAGTCCGAGAAAAACTCGTCTCCAAATATTCTAGAGACCGTGTCTACTCACACTCATAATGATGAGAGCGATGAAGATATGCCTCTTGTTGATCTTGCTCGATTTGTGTGCAATTATTTTTTTTTGTTATATTTATTGCTTCATTGTTTAGAGCAAAGAGTAATATTTCCATACATTTCCAATATTTCCTGAAATATCTCCAAAGAATATATTTTCAGAAAACTCACAATCCTAGTCGAAGTACAACTGATCTAAGCACACCTTTTTTTCCTGTGCTCTCAACAAGCAGACCTATATTTTTAATAAAACTATAATAATAAAATAATTAATAATAATATTAATAAAACCATCGTTCCTTAACGAGTTATGAGAAATTATAAGGTTCTTATCAAAATACTCTATTACTAGGTATTTATTCTAATATATTGTGAACTACTAAAGCGCATAAACTAATAAGTAAATATCACCTTGTCCTAAGTTTGAAGTTAGAAAATATTATGCAAGAATTCAAGACAAATTATAAACAAATCGCGTGACGAACGCAAGCCATTATTAACCTTAAACATGCAACGGTCAGCAAATTTTATTATATACATACGAAAGTGAACCATCAGTTCGACAGACTTTGTTTCTCACCCAAACTTGTTCAACCAGCTCCTTACAGCACACATGTGCTTATAGGGTTCGGGATCCTAACCTGCAACATACCTACTTCCCTAGCTAAAACACGAGTTTCGTGGTACACGTGTGCATGGACTTCGAATCTACCACTTAAAGTGCAAACTCTGAGTGAAATTATGCCAAAGCTAACCACATATAAAGCATAACACAACTCTTAAAAAAACTGACCTATAAAAAATTCAAATTACCTTAGCCGAAATCACATGCGTACCTTAATGTAATCGGGTGGAGTGTAAATTTTTAAGTCTTTGAACAATAGAATGTGTTAGTATGTTTAACCGACGTGTCTTCTTTAATCTGACGTAGGTCTATCTCTAATCAGAGTTACATAACCTACACGCCAACCAAGGTGTGGCGTCCCGAAACGAAGTCGTCATAAAGCAATAATTAAACTATAAAACTATGCTACTACCATTATCGAGTAGCCCGCATTTTTAGTTTTTTCTTTGTCGTGGCAATATTCAACTTGGTCCGTCCGCAGTAAACTTCCTTGCAGCGCTTTCTCTCTAAAGGTGCGTACAGACTTGGCGAGACGAGCCCGAGACGCGCCGCGAGATGAGCGCGAGGCGCGCCATGAGTAACGAGCGACCAAACGAGACGCTCGCGAGTCCTACTGCGATCCATAGATCGCGACGCGCCACACCATACGTAGTCGTCTCGTGGCTCGTAGCGCGCTGCACTTATAGCCGTCTACACTGAGCCTCAAGCATCCTTAGATGTTTCGTCGAAAAACCGACTGGCAATGGATCGGAACGAGACGCTCGCGAGCCTACCGCGAGTCACGTCCACGCTTGAAGTTTTGGCTCCACTCGCGGCGCGTCTCGTGCTCGTCTCGCCAAGTCTGTACGCACCTTAATATCCACACAACCTTTGTTCAAACATTTTTTTCCTACTTACAGAAATGGAGATACCTTGCTTCGCCGCACTAACGTGCTACCCTGTATACGATATTAGACAAAAAGTGGCGCACAAAAATCAGAGAGGAAACCGAACGGTTTAATTTCCAAACCGAATATCTGAAACGAGATAAAGCATTTCAATCTCTGAAAAATAATTGACAAAACTATCGGACGGCTCAAATAAAAATACAAAAACTGCATTCGATTCCTAGGGGGTGAGATAGGCTTTAGCGTAGATACACGTACGTGATCCGACCCGCTTGGGACTTTTTTCTGTATTTATTTTTATTGTTAGTTGAATTAGCTGATTGCACGCTCGTTTGCTTTTAATGTCATTTACATGTTTTAAATGTGTAAAAATGGTTGTCGTGTCATGAATATATAACGAAGACCACATGTACGGTTAGGGTGACGATTAAACTATACAGCCTCCTATATGCTTGTAGTGTGTCGAAATATCTAGACAAATAGGCATATTAATTTAACGGCAATGAAACAATCCCTGTTGTAATTGCAGAAGTCCTCGCAATCGACGCCAACGGTCGCCATTTAAAAGTGGCTTGGCAGAATCGCGCTAAAGTTTAGGAGCATACTGCGTGATATAAGAGCTTCAAATGATATATCACAAGCAAAGACATATAAAAAATAGACAGGTTTGTTTAGTAAATATGAAGATGCCAACATCGTTCCCCTTCTTCTTTACCCTCTTATAAAATAGTACGCAAGCCCTACTAATACTTACCACTACTGCGGCGCTATTGCCGGTGACACCTAAGAGTATGTATGTATCATGGAAAATCGTCAGCCTGGTTTTGATAACATGACAGAAAAAAATACATTTATTAGAAAATAGAGAATGTTAAAATATGAATTTTTCGCTTTAAAGTATACCGTGTATGTAACATATAATAATACTAACATATCTTCTTCTTTGAGTGCCGTGCCTGGGTTCAGACGTTGGCTATCATCACGTTGACCATTCTGTGGAATCTATCTCTGTCTGCTGCTTCCACTTGTAGATTTGTCCAGTGTCTAATGTTACGCAGCCAGGACAGTTTCTTTCGACCAATTCATCTCTCTCCCTCCACCTTGCCCTGTATTATGAGTCGAAGGAGGTGATATTTTGAACCTCTGATAATATGACCAAAGTCCTACCTAATTGTCTTCAGAAGCTCTCTCTCCGCGTCAATCATCCCGAGCACATCCTCATTGGAAGTGTGTGTGGTCCAGGGTATCTTCAGGATTCTGCGGTAACACCACAGTTCAAAAGCCTCGAGTGTATTAATCGTGGCAGCCGTCAACGTCCAGGTCTCGCAGGCGTAGAGCAATGTTGACCACACGTAGCGCTTTAAGATATTTTTTCGTAAGTGCATGAACAGACTTCTATTGCACCGAACTGGTTTCCATGATATAAATGTGTTACGAGCTATTCCAATTCGAGTTAAGATTTCTTCATCTGAGTCTCCCTCCGCATTCAACCAGCTACCAAGATATTTGAAGTGATCAACATGCTCTACCACCCTCCCATTCAGAAGCAGTTGTCCCGGGTCAACATCCACCTTTCCCACCGCCATCCATTTTGTTTTATTGATGTTAATTTTTAATCCTCTTCGACTTCATTCATTCACTGTGTCAACCAGAGTCTGGAGGTCTGTTAGACTTTCAGCCAAGATGACCGTATCGTCGGCATATCTAATGTTGTTTATGGTTTCTCCTCCGATTTTTATACCCTCTGTTCGGCCATCCATCACCTCACGAAATATTTGCTCAGAATATATATTGAACAGTGTAGGCGACAAAACACATCCCTGACGTACTCCTCGTTTGATTGGGATTTTACTTGAATAGGTGTTTAGATCTACCCTAACGGTAGCTACTTGATGCTAGTATAGGTATTTTAGTAGCCTAAGATCGTCATTGTCAAGTCCTATAGATTTCATATATTCGAGCAGCAGACCATATCGAACCCGATCAAAAGCCTTCTCGAAGTCTATAAAGCATATATAAACGTTCTTTCGAAACTCACAGTACTTTTGGAGGATGACCCGCATGCAGAACAGGGCCTCTCTAGTTCCCAATCCGTTCCGAAATCCAAACTGTTCTTCTGTTAAGTTGCTTTCACATAATGCGTACATGCGATTTTGAAGAATACGTAGTAGGATTTTAAGAGTGTGACTCATCAGGCTAATCAGTCTGAAATCGCTACATTTGCAGGGCTTGCTCTTTTTCGGGATTGTGATGAAAATGGATTTTAACCAGTCTTGAGGTATCTGCCCAGTGTTATAAATTTGGTTGAAAAAGGTAGTCAGGTATGTAATGCTGTCTTCATCCAACAGTTTAAGTAATTCGGCGGGAACCTGATCTGGCCCAGGTGCCTTGCTGTTTTTTGCTTGTCTTATGGCTTTCTCAACTTCTGCCCTTAGAATATACGGACCCCTCCTATTTAAATCTTCTCCGAGGGGGTGTTGTTGGTCTTCACGATTGACGTCCTCGAAGAGATTGGACACATAGTTCTCCCACTCTTTGCAACGGTGATTTAGATTGGTTATGATTTTCTCACTGGAGTTATTGAGTATACTTGTATTTCTAGTTGTTTGTATTCCAGCTGTGGCTTTAAGTTTTTTGTGTAGACCAAAGTCATCATGTTTCCTTTGCAGTTCTTCTATTTCTTGGCAAGAGACTCTGAACCAAGCTACTTTGAAATACTAACATATAAACATTTACAATAAAAAAACATCAATCAAATGTACAGACAAAAAGAAAACAGAAGTATTATACTATTTTCCGCTAGACACTTTATGTAAACTGGACCCTAGTGCACGACTTTACCATTGTCATTATTCGCAAAATCAGCAGTACTACGTCTGGCCGCGCACGCCGACAACGTCGCGTAGCCGACGCTCGTCTAGAAGGAACTGGCCGCCATGTTCATCAAAACAGAGTATCCATGCATTCGTATCAACTGTTTGGCTATCGCGCTTTTGCGTTATCGGTGATTGTGGCATTAATTAGGTGTTATTTGGACAATTTTGTTTAAATTCTACATTGAAGAATGGTTAGGCAGTGCTTAATGTGTCGAAAAATAGACTATTTGAACCTAAATATTACTTTCTTTGTGTAAGTAAATAAACTCATAGTCGTACTCTGTGAACATTATTTTAGAAAGGTAAGTACTTATTTCAACTATTTCTTGTTTGCTATTACATGTTTAAAGTGTCGTGTGTTAGTTAATAGAATCCGATGTTTCTTTGCTAAAATTATTAGTTGTAAAACGTTATGGAAAATTAATTAACGCTTCAAATTTAGTTGTTGATATAATATGTCATGCAGCAAAAAAATAGATGATCCTTAACAATAATGCTATCAAAATTACCTAACAGAATTATATAATAAGAGCAACCTATTTCCAGTTGATTTACAAAGAAAATGCGGAATATTAATTTTCTTTCATAATATTATTATTTTAATCTGGAACTATTTTTCGACGCGTAGCAAACAATCGAGCGTGCTTATTTTCTATTGGTCGTATTCGCGTAAGTATCCAGTCGCTCTCCGCTCTCATTGGTCGGCGGGATGGCGTGACTGATATTCTGCCGTCCGTTTATCAACATTTTATATTATGTTGTTTGTTTGCGTATTGTCAATTGCCTTTATTATGGAGACTAATTCAGGAGGATGTTTTCGACCATATTTTGGGTTAGTTGGGGCTAGATTTGTTGGTTGCGCCCTCGAAGCAGACGGAGGGTCAGGCATGAAGTGTTAAAATATTTGAAGACAAAACGTAACAAGGAATCCTGTACGCTCGATACAAATATGTTTAAGGTTAAACAAAAAAAATAATTTTTCCGCATTTTTTCCGTTAAAAAACTAATAGAAAATACCTAATTTCTTGTTACTTTTTTTTAGAAAAGTTGGTATTTTTGATAGTGCTATCAGAGTACAAATAATATCGAGTAGATTCACTCAACAAAAATCGTTTCATGTTTTTGGATCAAACGCAAAAGCCGCAGCACGGTAAAAAATTAGTTTTTTTCTCTACCTGCAGCAGCGAGCAGTCTGTTAGGGGAGATTCAAAAAGTATTAGCTGATGCAAAATTATTTCCTGGGTTACCTAATATTTCAAAGAGGGATTAAGGTAATTTTTAATACGTGATTCAAATGAATAAAACTATGTAATAAAGTTATACAAAATAGTAACGTATAGTAAATTCAAAAACATTATAAATAAAGGTAATACATATTAAAATAATTTATTTGACAGTTTGTAACTTGGTTCATCTATTAAAACATGTATAAAGCAGAAGGTTCAAAGTACCTGACAAATATTGTGGGAATTTAAATATAAAAAGGACATATTAAGCTAGTAAAGTAAATTTATAGCTTCTTAAAGATCTTAACACTTCATTACTCGCGCTACGAGTATTTCTCTCACATTTTCTGCGAAATCGTCAGTTTTCGGAGATGGCTTTGCGAACGGAGCTATCCTCCACTACTCTAGCTGACTTATTTGGCGTCCTCTTTAACATGGCCAATTAACCGGGTGCATTTCTCAAGTGATTGGCTGCATTTGTGAGAATTTCTCTCATAGCGCTACGTCTGCCGTAGTACTTTTAACATTGAAAATGTTTGTTTTGTTGTTATGGGGCATCAAATTGCGAAAAAGTGCATGCTGCAATTGCCACACATGATGTCATATGCGTGATGAACTACTAACCCAAGCTAACCAAAAGTAATCAGAAGCACCAAAAAGAACTAAATGTATCGGAACAGATTAAAAAAATTAAAGTAAGACTAATTCAAATTATCCGAACTTTTGCAGCTAACCAAAACTAACCAAATACATTAAAATTAGTTATAACGGCTCGGATCCGGGTCGAATTACTAAAATAAATTGGAACTAACTGAAACTAACCGAAAGTTGATTGAACAATTAACCAAAAGCACCAAAAAGGGCTAAACCCTATCGGGCAAATTAAAAATATTAAAGTAAGTTAAAATTAACTGAAATTAGCCGAATTTTGGCGACTAACCAAAACTAACCGAAAACATTAAATTTGATTGTAACGTATCGGAGTCGGTTCAAGTGACTAAAATGAACTAAAATGAATTAAAACTAACTGAAATACTTTTAGTTAGTTTTGTTTAGCCATTTAATTAATTTTCGGTTAGTCTCAGTTAGATCCTATTTATTTTAGTCATTTGAACCGACTCCGATACGTTATAATCAAATTTAGTGTTTTTCGTTACTTTTGGTTTTAGTCGCCAAAGTTCTGCCCGTTTTGGTATAGTTTAACTTACTTTAATTTTTGTAACCTATTCCGATACGTTTTAGTGCTTTTGGTTACTTTTGATTAGTTTTGGTTTGTCATTCAATCAGATTTGTGTTAGTTTTAGTTGTTTTTTATATATTTTAGAATTTTAAACGGTTCCAATACGTTACGAGTATAATTAATTTTAATGTTTTAGGTTAATTTTAGTTAGTCGCTGAAATTCGGCTAATTTAAGTGAGTTTCAACTTACTTTAATATTTTTAATCTATTTTGATTTATGTTTTCGCTTTTTTGGTTCCTTTTGGTTAGCTTTGTTGTTCAATCAGTTCAATCAAGAGTTCAATTTCAGTTAGTTTAAATTTATTATAGTCATTTGAACCGGTTCCAATACGTTATTACCAATTTTACTGTTTTTGGTTAGTTAAGGTTAGTCGCCAAAATTCGGTTAATTTAGGTTAATTTTATCTTACTCCAATATTTTTAATCTATTACGATACGTTTTAGCCGTTTCGGTGCTTTTAGTTTCGTTTGGCTAGTCATTCAATCAGCTTTCGGTTACTTTCAGTTAGCTCCTATTTATTTTGCCCATTTGAAGCGGTTCCGTTACATTATAACCAATTTAAATGTTTTTGGTAAAATTATGTCAGTCGCCAACATTAGGTTAATTTGGGTTAGTTTCAACTAACTTTAATATTTTTAATCTGTTTCGATAGGTTTAAGCCCTCAGTGCTTTTGGTTACTTTGGCTAGTTTTGATTAGTCGTGCAATCAACTTTTTCTTAATTACAGTTAGTTTCAATTTATATTAGTCATTTGAACCGATTCCGATACTTTATAACCAATTTTAATGTTTTTGGTTAGTCGCCAAAATTCGGTTACTTTGGGTTAGTTTCAACTTACTTTAATATTTTTAATCTGTTCCGATACGTTTTAGCCCTTTTTGGTGCTTTTAGTTACTTTTGGTGAGTTTTTCAATCAACTTTCGATTACTTTCAGTTAGTTCCAATTTATTTTAGTCATTTGAATCGGTTCCGATAACTTATAAATCAAATTTAAGTTTAAGTAAATAAACTAACACGATCTCACACGCGTATGATCATGTGTCATGTGCATGCTACAACTTTTTCACGATTTAAGGCCCTATACCTACTAGGATAATAGAAACATTTTCAATGTTAAAATATAAGAGTTGCTTTAAAAACACAAAAGGTCATGTGAGAAATTTGAAATTATTAAAATATAAACGGATTTTTGCTAACGCTAGTGGTGACAGGCATTTTATTTTTGCCGTACTTGTTTTCTTTTCTCACTATTGTCTTTATCCATATTTAGGTAAATAACAAAATTTTATTAAAGACATATTTGTTACACCGATTATACGTGTAATTGAAAAACTGCATATTATTAAAAAATTATTATAAATCTTAATTGATAGGGTCTTTGGGGCATCTAAAAAATGAAAATCCGTCACCCACTTTTGTAATACAATAATTATCCGCACAACAATATCTCGCCCTAGTAGCGATCTTAATAATTATTTAATTCAACGCGACCCAACAGTACAGAATATCAAGGCGTTTGCACACTGACCGTAAATTCTCCCTCGTAGTGTAGCCACAACTGGCCGCCAACGAGATTGATCCGGATTCTCTTCGAAGGTAAAAACTGTCGGCGAAATTGGAAATTTGTCTCGAGTGAACCTACCGTATATACTTATTTATACCGTGGTGCTATTGTTAACTGGACTCGAAAAATACTTTAAATTTTTTCATAAAAAAGTTGCCAACTGGCATATATGACTATATTGGCGATCACTTTTTTGAAGAAGCGTGCATCAATGGCCACTGCCATAAATGAATAAAATTCGTCTCTCAAGATTTCCAGATAAGAATTCATCCTGAGGTAACCCAAAGAACCCATTGACTACGTATACAACGTGAAACTCTATGCGATCTAAGCGATCGGATGCAGTTACATCCACTTGAAAGTAGCGATATGCACGGTCCAAATAGAAATTTTGATCGGATCTGACTTTTCCAGTCAGTCCTCTAATTTTCAGGATTGAATTGGCTGAATGTGATCTAAAAATGATTAGTTAGCGACAAAGACCGATTTAAAAATTGAATTGAAATGGGCAGCTGTTTGCCTATTTGTTTGGTATTTTGGTTATATTCTTTTTTTAAGTCGTTTAAAAGTTTGATAAATATTGTGAAATAACACTTTTCTTTTATTTTTGAAATATCAAATGGAGATAAAAGGGAAAACAACACAAGAATGAAAATAATAAAAAATAATAATGTTGATAGGTTAGGTTAAGTTAACAAATCTTCCTTTATCTATCTTTTACGTTGCTCCATCTTTTGTTTTAGATAATTTTTTCTTTGTTTTACTTTACTGGATCAGAACCGGATTCTTGAATCGGAATTGATCAAAAGGGGATAAATACGAGTTTCATTGAAATCCGGTTCTATCGGATCGGTTTAAATGGATCGCAATTTCGTGTTGTATTCATTGCGTCAAAACACAATAAGAAGTATGAACACCAATTAATTTTATTTCGTAATGAATGAAATTTGTTTCTCTTTTATTTCTTTATACAGGGTGTCACACCGGGAACCGCTTCGATCTATATATGGAAAACAGTAATTAAAAAAACAACTGAAAATTTGGTGTTATACTAATGTCGCTGGGGGCAACCCGGTAAAAATATTTTCAAGATGGTGGTATAGTCTTTACGAAGTCAATTGAAAAAGTTGGGACTCTTAATTTCATTCTTACCCTGGAATTGATTGCCTTTGGCTCCACAAATGATTAAATTTGGTTTGAATTGTTATAGAGCCACTTCGGCCCAGGCTCAAGGATGTAAACTGCACAAGTGCAAGTTTAGTGACCCTAATGAAATGTGTACCTATATTTCTTCGATTCGATATCAAGTCGGATATCGTTTTCAAGAAAAGCAAAAAACTAATTTCTTGAAAACGATATCCGACTTGATATCGAATCGAAGAAATATAGGTACACATTTCATTAGGGTCACTAAACTTGCACTTGTGCACTTTACATCCTTGAGCCTGGGCCGAAGTGGCTCTATAACAATTCAAACCAAATTTAATCATTTGTGGAGCCAAAGGCAATCAATTCCAGGGTAAGAATGAATCCTCCACAACAATATAGAACATATTTACATCTTAATTTCATGTTGGCATAGTCTGTTCTCAGGTTGCCGGCGAGCGCCTACACAAAGTAATTAGAAATTGACTTCGTAAAAACTTTACTTCCGGTTATACCGGAAGTAGGTGTCAACTTGCTTATTTTAAATGGAGCACCCTATATATTATTACATTTTTGAACTCTACGCAAGATTCTATTTTTACGAGGTTGGCATCAGCGACATTATTAATTATTATACCACAAAATTTTCAGATTTTTTTCTAATTACGGTTTTTCATATATAGATCGAAGCGGTTCCCGGTGAGACACCCTGTATAATTAGTATTATTCCCATGCAGACCGGCACGGCGGCTAGCGACTCCCTATGTTCAATCTGTAATCAATACTCTTATCAATTATTAATTAAACGTAAATTCGCTTTTTTCCGAACTGTAACTTAAAATTTATTTTTTAGTTTTGAGCATATTTCAATATTAATAAATTATCTTTTATGTCTAGTCACTTTATTTTTTGTAATGGCTTATTATTGACAGCAGGCTTATTTCAATGTTACCTAACTTTAAATAGGTGCTCCCTAAAATGGCACGCCTATGGTGCCCTGCCGGGAGAAACATACCGCACCGCGCGTTGTGCCGTACATGAATGAAATGTTTGACGCACTTCGGCCGCCATCTTCATCATTTTCATTCATTACTTTATCCCATCTTCACGTTAATATTTCTAATGTTGACATGTACACATATGGAATTTATGAATGTCCTGCTATGTATATTGTTTTGTCAAGAAAAAAACAAAAGATGTACGTGAAAATGTCGGCAAATGAAAAAGTCATTGACGTGTCCAAACGTGTTTGTAAAAAAAAATTCCATAATTTTAATTGAATTTATACGACCTCACTGTATAATGGTCTGCTAAGCCTTTTTGGGCTTAACATGAAATATTCTTCGATGTTATGTTGCGTATTCATATCAGTGAATATAATCGGAGCTTTTTCAGTGCTTTTCTTATTCTTATTAGGTTAGCTCTATGCTGAACGCAGTCTACTAGCGCAAAGGCTCTTCCTCTCATTTTTTTGTTAAAATAAAGGGTTTTTCTCTGTCGTCAAGTGTTAACCCTTAAAAAATACACTGCTCGATATGAAAGTTCTATTTGACATTAGAACCTTATGTCACGTATTTGCATTCTTCAAAAATAGGTTAGTTTTGGTTATTAAATTTTGTCATATCCATAATATTGTCGCGATAGGTTTTTAAAGACAATAACGCCGTCTTTTGAGAGAAGACTTAATGAGATAGGTTTTTATCCGCGACGCCACGCCTTCTTTAGCGTGCAGCAATATAGCTCAGATTCGCAGCACTTCAGTTAAAAACAATACCAACGTCTATTGGTCAAAAACTTAATGAGAAAACATTAACGTCTATTGGTCAGAAACTTAATAAGATTAAATTATACCCGAGGACTAAGGTGCGCATGCTCTCTCGATTGAGGTATCTGTTTTGAAATTGTTTATAGGTCTTTAGTCACTATTTTATAAATATAGTTTTTCTTAATAGTTTGTGTTGTGTTTCATTTAAGGCTGGTTTGATAGTAAGTTCACTCAAATATACACAGCACTTGACAAATTCTGCTCAGAAAATTATCTTTCTCAGAACTTTGACAAATTTATCATAGATTCGAGTTTTACTGCTGCGGATATGAAACCCACAAGCTTCCACCATGTGATCGAGCCAAGCTCAGGTTAGGGTGGGGAGAAAAGGATAGACTAGAACCTGAAAGCGCCCATGTGGACAGCCCAGGAGCTGGTTTTAGGTGAGAGACAAAAGTCTGCCGAACTGATGATTCGCTAGCGTATTTATATCATAAAATGTGCTGATGGTTGCATGTTTAAGGTTCATAATCGCTCCCGTTGACTGCTCGCGTTGTTTATAATTTGTCTTTAATGTTTTATAATAAATTCCAAGTTCAAGTTCAAACTTAGGACAGGGTGATATTTATTTAGTAGTTTATGCATTTTAGTAGTTCACAATATATATAACTATCCATATTATGCGATTTTTAGTCATTCATCTACGGGTGGCTAATGAGCAATAATATAATCCGAGGCTAGAAAAAATGTATTGCATGATCCAAACAGAAATATGAAGTTTAATTTATTATTAAATTTCATTTCTATATACAGTTTGAGCTAATTGCAAAAAGAGCAAAATAAGCTCGCTCATGCCGGCCCGGATCTCGTAATTCGTTTCGACGAATGCATCACTTTAATACTGGATGGGGCGATTTTTTTCCGGGCGAGCCGCTTTTTTTGTTTCTTTTTTGTGTGGAGCTGCACGATATTAATCGATGAAATATGAATGAAATATTTTATTTTTTTCCGGGCGGAAAATTGTCAGCGAACATAACTGGCGAAAAAATATATAAAAACCATCATAAAAAGTGGATTAATATAAATGGCATTTTAAAATTTAAATTCGGGCCTGACGGAACAATCTCTCCTTGATTTTCTGGGCCTATATGAAAAACTGACTAGCACGCGTATTTCTGCTATACGACAAATAAAGAAATCGCCCCAATATGCTTTTATTTAGTTTAAGATAACCAACACAAATAACATATGTTTAGTAATAAAATAGCAAATATGTTTTATCGTTTGTCTGTGAAAAAAACGATATTAATTAATATTTACTATTCGTAATAAGGGTGTAAGTGGGCAAGGCTCATATGGCTATGCTTAGCCAAATGTACATCCCACCTGCTCCAGTAATAACTAACTGCTCATCCTTTAGCCTCTTGGCCGCCTTGCCTATGCACTGGGCAAGCATGCTTACCGAGTGTATTGGCAAGCATGGCATTTTAACTGCCAACACTACCCAAACTATATGTCGAATAAAAAATATAATATACCCTAGGACATGGCGAAGCTTGATTAATATCACGAAAAATTAAATAAATTTTATACTTTCCAACAATGGTTGAATATGCTCAGATGAGTCCACACTGAAAATGATCAATTACAGGCTAGTAAGGGAAAATTTTACATTCAACATCAAAAACGAGCAAAGAAAACCCTTCAGAATCAACGCTGCCCAACTCGAGATCCTCCAAAACAGAGAGAAAACGAATCCCAAAAAGATCTGCAAGCGAGACTGGATGGGTATAAATAGAATCGCTGAAAAGATCACAAAAGGCCTAAAAAATATGTTCTCGTTGATGAATACACGAGACTCGAGGTTTTCTGTCAACACCATTTAACTGATTACTGAGAGAAGAACAAGAGAAAGCAAAACGTCAGAAAACGTCAAAGAATTAAATAAACTTGTTATGAAAGAAATGTAAGAAATCGCAATATTAGGACCGTAGAGGAAAACATCAAAAAAATATTGCAAAATGAAAATATTATGCTCCAAATTGTCAACGGGAAAAACAAAAATATGATAACAAGAAAACGTAATAGTACAGAGCAAAAAAGACATTAGCCATCGAAGTATTTGAGACAAATCTGTACTCCACTACAATAAAACAAACTTACAATAAGAAAAACATTTAAAATGTTGGATCAGAAGAACTTACAGATAACACTAAAGAGAAATCAGAACAGCGCTAAGTCAGATGAAGAACAACAAATGTACGGGAGAAAATCAAATCACCACAGAAATGCTAAAGCTGGGGAGAAAATATCTAGAAGACGCAATAAACGCATTCACAAAGGAAAAATGCCTAAGCAATGGTAAAACTGAAGCCATTATTCTCTTTTAAAATGGTGACAATACCAACTTAGCACATTATAGACCAGTATCTCGTCTCGCACACCTTTATAAACTGTAAAAGAAAATAATAACCAACATATTGAAAACAAAACTGAATTTCTACAAATCTGTGAGACAAGCCGGCTTCAGAAGAGGATTTAGTACCATAGATACATAACATCAGAACCTTGATAGAAAAGTGTACAGAATGCAACGTTGTAACCAGCTTTATTCGCTAATTGCTGGTCCATATGCCTAACTCACTCAGCCGTTTGTAGTTTTGTTCCTTTTAAAGGCCTGGGTTAAGATTTATGGCAGTTAGAGCGGGCGTCACTAAATTTTTTACCTGTCTGAAAATCGGATAATAAAATTTAGAAAAAAATACCCTGTGAAAAAGCGTAATTAGCATGAGATTGAATTATAGCCTAAATACAGTTTCCAAAATAAACACCAGGAATACAAACAACCAGTTTATTAAAAAAAATACTACTTGGGTAGAACTATCTATCTTTCTTAAAATGTAGAAGATTTTCTGATTACTGATGGTTAATGTTATGCTAAAAAAATTTATGGAATGTCACTTAAGCTGACCTATATATGCCACAGGTGGTAATTAATGTTCAAATTACAATAATTATATTAAATGCTATATTAATTAAGTTTCATCTTGACACTTTAACACTAGAAAATACAATAATCTAGTAACAATTAAACGATTTAGGCCTGGTACTCACTGCGATTAAACTTCAAATCAGAAAGTAGCAATAGTTATGGTACTTTAGTAAGTCTCTGATCAATAACTTAACATTACTAATTGCTATAAGAAAATCTCAATAAATTACTTCTATACTACTTAACGAGAGGAGTTATCTTTAAAAGAGTATTTTAATATTACCCAGTTACTATTGCTGAAATATGTAACAATCTATATGTTAAAATTAGGGAATAAATATCCAATAAACTACGCTTAGCTTATTCCCTTGGCAGCTGAAATATAGAAGCCTTCTAAAATTCTTCAAAATGCTAAACTAAAAGGGTTTACGGAATAAAACATAAAGAAATAAATATAGCCGCACCAAGTAAGGAAAATTGAGCTCAATTGACCGATATCAAGGCGAAACGTTCAATAATAAGGTTTAAATAAGTTAAATTAAATTTCTGCCATGGGTTTTACAGATAGATATAATTAACTTAATATAAATGGCATAACCGCCCTAATTGTACCATATAAATTTAGATAATACCAAGAGAGGAAAGGGTAAAAGATTTACAGTATATTAGAGGACTGTCTCTTATTAAAATCACTAAATAACTTCAGCGAACTAAAACTCAGTATCTCTGGAAGTAATATTTCCAGTAGGTGCTTCTCGGTATATATAGATTTTTCATTTGAAAAATTAAAGGTAATAAATCAAGAACAAAGCTCAACATATTAGCCGTGCTGATTTAGTATTAATTGAAATTGATCCTACCAGACTTGACGATGTGTTTTGTTCTCGGTAATTGGAAGACCTAGGCATAGGTACCAGTCGGGATAACCAGGCTACACTAAACTCTCTTTCTGGTCTAAGCTGGAGAAGACGGCTGGGCTTCAACTCAGATAAGGAAGGTCCCAAGCAAAAGGGCAGTGGTCCCTCGGAAAGACCCTGGTGAAAACTGGTATTTTTTATAGCCCTGTTACTTAGAAGCACATGAGTCGAACCTACCTTTTAAAATAAAAGGGTTATCACACCGCTTTGCACACGAAGTTTCTAACAAATGATACGCGTTACTACGCTTTGTAATATTAACAAAAATGCTATCTGGCAATCTTCAACCAGCAGTTGAAAGCTCAATTGCCATTAGGCACCTTCATGGATGGAAGTCCAAACGAGAAGACCTGTTAATTTTAACTTCCCTCGATATATCCTATTTTCATGCGCATCTTCGGAAGTACTGAAATTCACTCGTAGTAGTAATGTTGTGATAATCGATACCACAATTTAACGGATACACAGAGAAAATTGCCATATAATATTCAGGTACAATTACAACGTTACAACGTTCCAATACATTCCAAGTGTCCTAGAAAATGCAAGGATTGATTCTAGATATGTACAAATCATCGATGATTTAATTATTTATTGACGGGCAATGTCCATTTACAAAGTGAATCATCAAACTACACTAGAGTCTATACAATCTTAAATCTAAACAGGAAAGGAAATAAAATATGATACAATAATCAGAAGACAGAACGTTATTTAATAGAGATACTCAAACATATCTCAGCTGCAGTAGCTGTCCAAGAAACAGTCTCTGAGTGCAGAAGAAATCAATATATTCGTGCTGGTTAGCAAGATTAGCAGAACAGGGAACAAATGAATGAGCCCCATAATTAGTTCGATGAAAGGGTACATCAAATGTTTAGCGGCTACGGGCAATTCTGGATGGAGCATGCAAGCCAACCTCAGCGAGCAGATATGGGCAACCCCCAAGTGAATTGAACACCATGAAGAGGAGATGAAGATCTCTGTGCGATATTCTAACAGGCAATGGCAAAATGTTGAGCCTACGGCACAGGGCATCATAGTGAAACTCGTCATTGTTAAAAAATATGTAGTTTATATAATGAAGGAATTTTCTATGTACACGCTCAATCCTGTTAATATGGTTGGCGTAATAAGGGTTCCATACTGAAGAGGCATATTCTAAGTGTGTTCTGACCAGACTGCAATAAAGAATTCGGAGAAAAACAATAGTGGAAAAGTCTCTAGAATTTCTTTTAATGACACCAACCTTTTCAAGGACTTGCTTGCAGTATTTGCCATGTGTTCAACAAATGATAGCTCCGCGTCAAGAACAACTCCAAGATCCCTGATAGACTCGACGGGTCAATGACGTAATAAAAAATTGTGGGCACTGCAATCTAGAAAATTTCATAAGCCTGCATTTAGATGTATTGATCTTCATTCCATCATTGTGGCATCACACTGCAAATCTGCTTAGGTCGTCCTGAAGTGCCAGACAGTCATTAGGAGTAACAATTATATTGACCAATTTTCAAATCATCGGCAAACAGGAGAAATTTGGAAGGCCTAAAACGAGAAGATTGAAAAGAAGAGGCCCCAAGTGAGACCCCTGAGGAACTCCGGATGGGACAGAGATTTCATGGGACAAAAAATTGTTCAAAGATAACTTTCAAGGTATGGAGCTTGCATAATAATATCGCGTGGGCAACCCTGTCAAATGCCTTGGAAAAGTCTGTATGAACAGAATGAACATCAGCACCCCTCTCCAAGGCTCCAAACACGTGTTGAGAATAAGCAAGAAGGTTAAGTTCAGTGCTCCTACCAAGGCAGAAGCCAAACTGTTCGCTAGTGATATCAGGGGACAACACCGAACTTAGATACCTAGTTACAAGATTCTCGAAAACCTTAGGAATAACATTTATAATACAGATGGGCCTATAATTTCTTATGTCGGTTCTGTCACCAGCCTTATGGACAGGAACCACAAAACTGGACTTCCAAAAGTCAAGAAAGGACTCATTGAAAATAAGGTGCAGAGGTCTAGCAAGGATAAATGAACAGTTTTCAAGTAAAAAGGGGTGGATGTTGTCCGGCTCAGGCCCCTTATGAATGATTAAATTATTAAACTTGGAATAAATGTCTGAAATTGAAATAATGTTTATATTAGATGAAATCACTCTCGTGCACTCAGGACGAGTGGATGAATATATATACAGAACTGGCAATATAAAGTGTTGGTCGCTCCGCTTCTGGGCTCGAGCTGATGTTTCTATTTTGGGCAGCTGCTTTCGTTTTTCGCGTATTTGTTCTCGTAGGAGTGCTTGGCTAGCTCTATTTAGGATTTTGTTGGCTGCTCTTATTTTCAGGTCTTGTAAGAAAGATGATGTCGTTTGGCGTTGTTTAAACTTTGGATCTCAGCTTTTCAAACTTTCTGATGTCTTGTAGTCCAGAAGCGGAGCGAGCAACACTTGATAATGCCAGATACGATTCTGGCGAAACGTCGTGAAGATGAAGAATTTCAAGCCGAATGGATTGACACCCAGAATATTGTTTATACATTTTCGTACGTGAAAACGTACAAACTAACGAGGCGATGTCATATCATCCAAACTCTTTACTCTCAAACTCGAAGATGTTTTCAAAAACTTAGAATGGGACGAGAAAAGTACTAACATCGACGGCATCTACTTTAATAACTTAAGATTTGCAGATGACATCGCATAAATTGCAAACAACATCAGGGACTTGAACGAAATATTGCAACAACTAAATGAAGCTTTAACAAAATACCCTTAGAATCTAATGAACGATCCAAGGTGCAAGCAGAAAAGAAAAAGGTCACTAAACGAATATTTCTAGGACGGCAATTTTAAGAACTAGATCTGGAAAACTCTGTGTACAAGTAATGTGTATTGAATACGAATTTTCTACGGATATTCCACATTTCGAGCCTTTTAACATTTTTCTACCATATTATTGTCGTATTTTATCGTGCAACAGAGATAAAAACATTGTTTTGAATTCACATGCAGAAAACATTTGTAACAGTCAGCTGGCATTTCTTGCAGTTGAGTCCGACATCGAATGCGTAATATTTTTCTCAAGACCAATACTTCTGTTATGTTATTGCTGATACAGATAGAGAAAATAAGGTAAATTACGTTTTCTTAGGAATGTTTGCGTAGATTGCAGTGGCGTCGTAATATATCAATTGTATTTTTCTGTTGTAATGCAAAATTGACGCTTTTCATATTATTTTTAAGCGGTTCTGTCCTAAGAGTACATAAAAGTTTTAAAAAAGATTATTAAAAATTATATGTATTTTAAAACTTACATTTATTTGAAATAAGAAAATTAAAGGGTGTCCCACGTAGAAATTACCGTCCCTCCATTATTTGTTTTTTTTTAAATGTCCCAATAAACTTTTGTTCAAAGCTAAATAACCTAATCTGGTTACAGAATATTATTCTTTTTAAAGTTTCCAAAAATTGCATTTTTAGGCTACTTTTTAAATGGAATGGAACTTTTTTATTTTACGTCTGTGATACTGGAATAAGCGTAAACAGATAACTAGTAATTGAGTTATCGCTACCATGGTTGTATAAATAAAAATACTATTTTCTTTTTTTGTCAAACTGAAAAACACGTCAAAAGGGCAAAATCTGTTGTAATTGTTTAATTGGTATTTTTCGACTCGTTTACTAAACACATCATTTAACAATTTTGTTACATTCTGTAGGTAACCTCACTTTTAAACCTTAATTTCTCCAGTCTTCTCAAATTTATTTACTTTTTCTACCCCCTTACACTCTTAGCTGATACAATTACACGAGATACGACGCTATTTGCCACATACAAAAGTGAATCGCAAGGCAATCCACTTTTGTGTGAACAAGGTAAGGACATGCCAGCCGGCACGCGACCACCACACTACGTCAAACAGTATCAATTACAAGATTTGCGTACGTCATGTCTAATCATCTTATGCTAATTACGTAAATCGGATCGATTTAGAACAGCTGATACCATTAAGGAGGCTATCAGCCTGGGGAAACGAAAGGATTATTTCATACCGTTAATTTATGCATGCATGTGTGACTAATACCTTTTGAAACAATAGATTGTTTAGAAGTATGGAATCAAAAACACTACAAAGGAGTAGTTAGACGTTCTTCAAGGGAACCTTGACATTAGGAAAACAATATTGACTCATAAAAATACAAAAATAAGGAAGATTTTCCCACTGTGACGACAACAGTTTGCTTAACGAGTCCATTCACTGGCTACCCACTATATTCGAATAAAAATAGTTTCCTCCAAATTATGTGCAAGTATCTGTCAACAAGCATGATGTTTCTAACCTAACGCTGAGTTTCGAGTAAGTTCAATTGAATTCACGCATATTTAATAACATTGAATGCTAAAAGTTCACACTACGATATAGATTTGTAAACTAAATTCCCATTCTTTGCAGAATAATTTGTAAAAACTGACTTTTTTGGAGAAATGCTTGCCAAAAAGAAGGTATTTGGTGGTAATGACAATATTAAAGAAAGACACATGTTATAATTACATGCTGGCGAGTGCTTTTAAACTTAGCCACACATAGGAAATTGCTGAAAGTATTAAAACTAACTACCATTTAAGATAAATGGCACATTAATTTAAATAAAAAATAAATAAATAAATAAATAAAATATTCTTGGTGATAGACAATAAAATTCTCTGAATAATAAAAGAATGTCTGTAAGAATTATAAGTCATGTCTTTTGGTTACAGTGCAAGATCCGGTATTAAAAATATATACCCTCATCTGTTGGTTGAGGATGACAAAGATTATATGTTAGATAATATATGGATTGATAAATCGCACATGGGTGGCCTTGCTAAATTTGGGCCCAATGCCGTTATATAGGGTGAAACAAATTCGCTTCTCACTATTGGGATCTCGTAAACGGTAAAAGATACAGCATTATCAAACTTTGCTTCCACCAGTTGGACCACACAGTTCTAAAAGATTCGCTTGATGTAGGACATCCTAAGAGATTAATTTTGGCTCTGCATACAGCAGATTCGTTAGAGGCCTGAAATAGCTGTATACAGGTCTGTCTAAAGCTGTATCAGACCTGTCTAAAGCTGTGTACAGACCTGTCTAAAGCTCTATCTAGACTTGTCTAAAACCACAGACAGAACCGAAACTAATCATTTAGGATTCAGCACATCTTTCTTGGGTAGAGACTGAGACTGAGCCATCACGCGCGACGCATCGGGTAAAGCCGGCTTCAAATTATTATTTTTTCAAAAACGTCTGCAATTGTTTTTGGCGATCCGATTTGCCGTTTCCGACTTATTACGCAAACGTACGATTTTTCAAAATTTTACTTTGATACACGATAACCTGTCGACAAAAATAAATTATTTTAATCAAATTTTCTGGAACATTCTTTTTGACGACGAAAAGCTAATCATCTAACGAAAATATACGACAAAAACCATACAAGAGGCCACTTTACATATGATGATGCCTTTTATACAGGGTGAGCTAGTAGAATTTACACTTTCCGCCATTCCGAGTTTAGACACAAACGATGCATTTAAAGTCTTATTTGGATTATTCGTACATCTTGTCAGTCTCTGTAATATATTAATTCGAATAATCATCTATGTAATTGCCAAAGTTTCAATAAATATATATTAGGCCGTTCTATATACTTATATTCAGTTTTGACGCACGTATTTCCATCGATGGCGTAGCTCTCATTGCATAGCATATATGCGAGACGTACCGGAATCCATGCTCGGCGCCTCCACAAAACTTTTTATTTGTTTTGTTTCATTTTCAATATCGCTTTGTTGAGGTTTTCACTTGTGTCGTGTGGTCTTAAGCACACACCGTAAATTTTTATCGATGCCACAAAATTCACCCACTTGAGCCTCTCCGATTATTCCAAATTTATTTAAATAAATGACTTTGAAAAATCCAGCTGATCGGCTTGAATTTTCGGATGTTTTAAAAACGCACATCATCTGACGCTTAAAGTAGGTTATTTAAATAAGCTTGGGTTAGCCTTTGCTTTTTGG
Source organism: Pissodes strobi (assembly GCA_016904865.1). NCBI lineage: Eukaryota > Metazoa > Arthropoda > Insecta > Coleoptera > Curculionidae > Pissodes > Pissodes strobi. The sequence continues at coordinate 140,186 of MU183778.1, forward strand.
TTCGGTCTTCAGCTTGCCTAACTTTTAAAATAGACGTGCTCAAGTGTGAGCAAGCAAGCAACATTGTCTTGTGATCGAGCTCTATTTCAACGAAAAAAAAAATAATCCACACGCGGTTAAACGTAGAGAATGTAATTCTCCTCCTCCGAAAGACGGAGGTTTTCGACCTCGTTAGCTCTCTATCTATGGATATTGACAGTCTGAGTACCCATGTAACCTTTTTCAATGCGCTAGGGCTTTGACGAAACCCTAATAAATATAAAATACCTAACCACGCACTTTCGACATCAATTTGCTCAATTTGGAAGACATCCTCGGTTATTATTGCAGATAGAAGAAAATATGAATTATTTTTTTTTTGCTTCAATCTATCAGTCAATCAATCAATATTCATTTATTCAACCTATCAATATTTTAAAACTTTAACACAAAGTTGGGTTGTTCTAAATAGTACAATTTTTATATTTTTTCATATTTCAACTCGGAACTAGTTTAGCTTAATATAGAATTATTTTTTTTAATTCAATCTATACTTTGGTAATTGAATAGTTTATTTTTAGGGCTAATATGCATACCCCATTTTTATTATTATTATTATTATTATTATTATTATTATTATTTCAATTTGTTTTGAAGTTAATTTAAAAATGCATATTTTAAATAAGTGGTAGATAACTCAAAAAATTACTGAGTAGTAGTAGTAGTAGTAGTAGGCACTTCTAAATATTTCCTGGGAGTCATTAAAAATACCCAAAAAAAGAAGTCTAATGGCACCAAGTCCGGTGAATCGGATTGATCTCCCACAGAAAACCCATTCACTTTTCATCAAACAAATGATTTAAAATACTACTGCCTCACTCACATTGCTATTTTCCAAAATTTCGACGTATTGATTCGTTGAATGTTGAAAAATATCATTCAAAAATACGGTAGTAATTATAATAAATTTACTAAAATCTAGAAGAACACAACCTTAAGACTACAAGCTATCTTGTTTTTTGTTTTACAAATTTTCCTGTATGTTAAAAATTAATCATAATCTGCTTGCTTAGGTTGATGCTACAAGAACTGCAGACCGGTGTTGGTTTGAATATTAACATCCTCAAAACAAAACTAACAACCAAATGACCACATCAAATTCAATAACAATGTTGTAGAACTATGAAAAATATACATGCTTGGCACATTAATTCATAATCTCAAGAGATAATTCAACGTGACAATTAACTACAATAATATTTTCACATGGGAAGCGATTGGTAAACTCCATGATGCATTCAAAAGCGACCTTCCAATATGTCGTTATGACTTACTGGGCAGATTTAGCCCTAACTCTAGATTCTGCGAAAATTTCACAGCGTACGATGGAAAGAATAATGCTGAAAATACCTTTATCAGAAGCCGTGTTGGAAGCGAAGGTCTACGGCAGAGAACAGGAATAACTGATATAGATGACAACTTGTGGAATTGGGCAATGGACAAAGAGACTACGCCAATGGCGTCAAAGAGCTGTAAAAGTAGTAGAGGAAGACCATCACCTACTCAATGAAGCGACGACATCAAAAGGGTTGCAAGCATCTAAGTTCAAAGTGTCCATGATAAAATGGATTGACAATAAATGAGGCAGGCTTCAGGACAAGAAATACCCGAAAGCATTCTGAAAGCAGCAGCTGTTGTCAATTTGGAACTATTACCAGCCATATCTCGGGAAAAGTATCAGAAAAAAAATTATCATTTTCTTAAGTGGACTCAGGGAAAGGGGGTTAAAAGCTACAAAGAAGAATAGGATTTTCTGGCTTATTTTGTGGATCTAAACAAAATTATAAAGTCCAATAGCCTCTGGTCTCGTTTCTCACTAATAAAAGTTGTAATGAAGATAAGGCAAAATATTGATATTGGAAAGTTCTACAAATTGACAACATTTTTAAAAAACAATTTGCAAGCTTTAGCCAAAAAAAAGCAAAGGTTTTTATCAAATACGACATTGTAAAACGTATGCAGATGGCTCCAGATGATATCTATCTGCTAATCAAAGTAGTCAACATATTTGAACTGGCAGGAGCCTGCCGTATAGGGTAGAACTGACCAAGATAACTCTGGACAACATTGAAGATAAAGTTTCGTCGCCATAAAGATCGTTAACTCGAAAAATAATTCTTCATGTTATCATGTTATTTAAAACATATGCATCTTCACATACTCTTCATCCCCACTCGGTGTGTAGGAGTAAATTCGTTTGAAAAAATGTCTGAGATTGCAGCCTACCTACATCTTTCAGAACCTCAATGCTACACTGGCCATAGTTTTAGGCGTTCTGCAGCTACTTTTTTTGGCCAGTAATACTAGGAATAATTAGTAGGGGAACCTAGGGAGGGTTGGCCATATTTTTTAAAATATTTTATATTTTTTTAATGGTTGATATTTTATGTCATAGTCATTTAGTAATAGTGAACAATAACACTTTGCAAAATATAGAAGGAAATATTTTTATTTTAAATAACAAAATAATTAGGTTTTACCTATAGTTTCTTCTTATGAACATTTTGGACAAGTCTTCCTGTGTATGGGAGGCTTGGCCATATATAAGGGAGCCTTGGCCAAAACAAAAATATCAGTCATAAAACAAACCTAAATGAAAATAAACTTTAACTGTGTTAACAATTAAGTATAATGTGAAGTGGAGAATAACTTAAAACTAATATCATTTCTCTAAATGTGCATAATTTACTTTAAACAAAAAAATATTCACAAGTACCTACGAAACTTATAAAATAAACTTAATGAAAGAAAATTAATAACCACAATGCCGATTTAGGTTAGAAAGTCATACAAGTGTATTACTGGACATTTTTAATAACTGTAAAATCAAAATCAAATGAAACTTTTAACATTGCTTGTTCTGTTCCACCTTTTGAAAAAGGACGTGGTAACTTTAACATGTCATCCTCCAAGACAGTTGCTTTGTCTTCGTTTTCAAGATAAATAAAAAATATTCTGATCCTAGCCTTCTTAAAAATGTGACCTCATATTCATCTGGTAAAACTCTTGATAAAACTCGTGCAACATAATGATATTCATTGATCTTAGTTAAAAATTTTACCAATGCAAAATCCCCAACTTCGTAGTGTGCCCAAGTTCCCAAAATCTTCTTGTTCAGGATCTTCATCGCTCTCAACACAGAAGAAATTTGAATCCTCGGAAGAATTTGATGAAGTATGTAGCACTTTTCTTTTTACTATCATCATTTCAGATTTTTTCTTCACTGTTTTTCCTAATTCTCTTTTGAATTCTGCTTCTGCTTCTTCTTTGATAGGTGTTTTAGTTAAAATTATAGAGCGCCTTGGCTTTCTTCCACCCCTTATGTTTTTTCTTGGGCCTGCTTTGGGATAAGGACGAATGTTCTCAGGTAGTAATATACAATTATTTGATAATAGATATTCTGTGACAACACTAGCTTTAACGTGGGGGACTGCTATATTGTGAATTGAAATTATGTTTACATTTGGAAAACGGCCACAATTTAGACCAAATGTCGATGGCTCAGAAGTTGAAAGTGTAGAAATGTTATCTAGATTTGTAAGTATAGAGGGCCAAATAGCAGTAGTGGGTGGCTGAGATATCACAAAGCTAGAATTTAAAGGAGTAGACATCGGGTTAGGATTTGTAGGGCTAGAAGACGTCGGCGCATCCTGTACAGATGCGTTCGCTGTACTGTCAGGATTCATCTGGTGAAGCTGTCGGTCTGTTATATATGCTCCTAGAAAATCAGATTCCTTAAAAAAGGTAGAAATGTACGGATTTATTTCTGTTGATGAAAATCCTTTCTGAATATTTAAAGGATTAAAGGCTTTGGGAAATGCCTGGCCAACTAGCTCTGGAATATCCTAATAGGTTGTTCGGGATGGTTCACCATAATCTGCAGCCTGATTATAAAATGTCTTGAATGGACCAGGGGTTGAAGCTTGCGGCTCGTGTGGGGAGGAAGTGTAAGTAGTATAATTCCATTATCCCTGCAAATATTTATGCCACCAGGTGTGGTATGGCTATTGTGGCTATCGAGGATAACCAATAATGGATTGTGTTTTGACGCTTTACTAAACTTAATAAAATGTTTTAAATATATCTCAAAATTCTCCCTGGTCATCCATCCGCTGGGATGAGCAACGACATGTGAGCCAACTGGTGCACCTTTTGACATAGCATCTGTTATCCGATGCCTTGGAAATACAAAAAATGGAGGTATGAACGATTCTAGAGCCGAAATTCCACAACAAAGAGTGACCAACGTCCCACGTTCTCCAGAAGTTACTTTGGAAACCTGCTTCTCTCCTTTAACAGCTATAACTCGCCCATTTTTGTGCACCGTGGTAATGTTTCATCTATATTGAATATTGCTTCGGATCCGTACTTGTGTGTTGTTAATGCTTCTTTTAAATTTTGGTAAAACTGATCTACGTTTGTTTTGTTAAAGTCAGTCAATCGACCTAAACTTGTTGATTTCGATTGTGTTCTCGAAATCAATTTTTTGTGTTCTTTTCACATAATATTAAAAACTCTGGCTTAGCAAAACACTGTATAGAAAATAACCATTTTATAGATACGAATAATGTCAAACTTTCGCACACTGAAACAAAAAGCAAAGGGCTGAACCTTTTGGAGTACCTAGAAATCCAAAAGTCGCAAAAAAACAGGCGTTTTAAATACGCACGACCAACTGACCTGCTCTTTAAACACCTGCATAATTGACAGTGTAATAAAAACAAAATACCGTCAAGCGGTTTAGTAGGGTATAACAATTTAGATTTTAGTATACAATTACTCTTGATAAAGGCCTCATCAAGCCGAAACATATGTAGAGAACTTTTTTGGCCAATTCTAGGGAAGAAATCACTAACATAAAACCTTGAAGACTCCGAAATTAATATACAAATGAGAACGCGGACAGCAGTAAGGTTCTTGCTTTACTGCAAAAACATCAGCAATAGGCCTGCAGAGTGCAGTTAATTGTAGCAAAAATTTGAAACACGAAGTTTTCTTGAGAAGCATTTTTTTAGAGCGCTTGCAGAAAAAAATCTTAATCTTAACTCTTGCGGAAAGTATCGTTCCCGCCCTTAAGTGCTTGTTCCAGTGCGCGTGTGGGATAGTAGTAGTTCCGGACTTGTTAGGATAATAATTATAGAGCACATATTGCCCTTCACCTGTATTTTTCTGATCCATAACTCTCTGCTTTATATATTTTCATTTTAAACAACATTTTTCCTTTTGTAGTATAACATTTAAGGACTTCTTAAAATGTGACCACGGCGAATTTTATTTTGTTCTCCCATTCACCCACTATTGGTATAGGAATAAACGTTCAGAGAAATCAATAATCTGAAACACACTATTTAGTACTAATAATATTTAATGCGATCACCCTGAAATTCCATGGCGGAGACAACAGGGACCCCCCGTTATAATTCGGCATCATCCATTCTCCCATTATTACTCGCAGCAATCTCTAGCTAATACATGCAGTACATTTATTACATTAGTATAGGCTTCGTGAATGTCTGCTCCACATTCACATCTACCCCATATAGCTCGGTGGCTACAGATAACTGGATGAGGGGCAACGAGCCACCCTTGGGGCTCTTTCCCCTCTGGCCCCTCTTCTCGTCGTATCTCTTTGCTTCTCGCCCGCGTTCGCGGTGAGGCCAACAGCACTTGATGTTGATGCGAGAATTTCATATCGTCGAGTGTTAGCACACTTGTGTAAGTTGGGTTAGATTTGCGCTAAATTACGAGAGACGCGGTGGTTTGTTTTTATGTCGAGAAAGGTTTTTAAGTTTCTTTCCTTTGCGGTCGACTTTCGTAGGGAATATAATGGAATTGACATCTTTTTGTAACATGGAATAATTTTTGGAAAAAGTATACCTAAATGACAAATATACCTGTAAATACGAATCCCTTATTCCAAAATTTGAAAAGTGATAATGCCATAAATAAGCTCACCATTTGCACTTAATTAATACGTCGATAAAAAGAAATGCAATGTAATGCCCAAATTTAACCCTCGCCTCGGCCCTGAGCCCTGGCATCACTCTATCGTCCGCCACTAATGTCTATAGAGATTTCTTCGTCTGTAAAGAGTGATTATCATATATTATCAATTTTATTTTCCCGATGTTAGTGGTCGAATACGGTTTATTCGACGTTAGTAAACATTAATTAATATTTGTTACATCTACAGTTGTGAAAACGAATAAAGGAGAGATTCGATTTGGTGCTTTATTAGAATTGCCAAAGCCAAACTAATAATTGATTTGAAAATCGTTTCTACGCTTCAATGTCAATTGTCATAGCAAAATTTTAATAAAATGTTAATAACAGATTAGATAATTTAATATAACTAGGGCCCTAGAAAACAATGACAGTTTTCTAGACATCAATGGTGCATGATTTCCAGAATGAGACTCCCCAAGTTAGAAGAAGCCACATCCGAACTATACTTAGGTACTATCTTTGACGGCTTAGTGGAATACAGTGCATTCATGAAAAAAAATCAGTGAATTTTTGATCGACGCGAATTACTGAAATTATTGGAGTTTCCTTCAGCACTAATAATTTTTGCTTGAACGCATTTGGTTCATATTTTAGGTATGTTAAATGCCCATCATCAATCACAGCAAGTGCGTTTAAACGTCTTGGTTCTTGAGTCATTCATTACGAATTCTTGCCCTATACAAAACTCCATGAACGCTTTACAATATAATAGAGCATTAGCAACCGTCAGTTAAAATTTTCATAAAGCACCAACGTCATTTAAATTCCAAAGGACTGCACATGTGTATTTTTCAGGATTATGCACTGCTATCCAGAGGATATTCAATAAAAATCACTTTGCTCATCTATTACCGACTGAAATATTAACATCGATATGCGATCCTCCAGACAAAAATAAAAAAGGACTTTTCGTACGCGCTGGCATCAATCAGGGATATTTTTTATTTTTGATTCGCGATGCGTAAATAATTCACAGCTTCCTGTGAATATTTTAGGATTTATAGTGATTTTTTAAAAACGTGGCGCGGGCGTATATAGACAACCAAAAAGATATCGAATTAAGCTACCTATACGTATACGGGCCTCTTTTTATTCGCGTGTGCCAGTGGCCAGTGACGTGCTGACAAATATCTTATTTGTATGTCTTAAAAACTTATTTCTTTCATACGGGTAATATACAAGAGATACATAGATATCGATAAGTTTCGAAGAACGTCATATTGTGTCTGGCAGCATTTTGTAAGATTGCTGATTCATAAAGATACTTTTATAATAATTAAAAGTATAAAAATCATTTAATATCTGACCTACTTCATAAGAAATGTTGCATGTTGCTTATAGAATGACGAATTAAGGAACAGGGACCAAGGAGAATTGGCGATGACAAAATGATTACCAGTGGGCAGTAACGATTAAGTGATTAAAGGGATGACCAAAGAATGATCGGGGATCTCTGGGGATATTTAAGGGATGACCGGGGATGACTGATGATTTCCAAGGGATGATGAGAATGTTTAGAGGCTGTCCGAGGATCTCTAGGGGTGCTCGAGGAGATCCTGGGGATCATCGGAGATGTCTTTGGCGAAGAGGATGTATGGTGTACAAATTCCCCCCCCCCCCCCCCTAGATCTTGTCTAATATAATAAATAGAACGAAAGGTATGTAACTATATAATATATTCTGTTTTGGTCGATATATTAAACTTTCTGAGAAACAGACAGACATTAATAAAGTGAACAGCTTCTGCTGGGGTATATAAGGCAACCGCTTGTAGAAAAATAGAAGATGTAGTAAGTTAGCAAATACAAGATTAAGGTATAAAATTAAATTGGTGCACACTGGCATTATTCTGGAATAATATCGGATTGATCAAAAGTTTTCAATGGAAGAACAAAGATTAGTAAGCTCACGATTAAACAAAGTACTTGTCGCCAACCTATTTAACAATGACACAGGAGGTGGAACTAGAAACATAAGGACCGCTACTGAATGTGGAATCAAACGTGCCACATATCTGGATGAACTAAGGAACGCCCTGAAGAGGATCGTATCACCAAGGGAACGTTGAAATTAGAAGGCAGCAACGTACAGAGAACGGTTCAAATTTTGTTGAGCAAAGTGTCTGTAAAAATGTAGAATACCACAAGAGCGGTAATGGATGTCATCCACCAAACAATCCACATTTGTTGACACATCAGTCTGTTGTAACAACTCCTAATGAAAATTATCACCAACCGCTTAACAAACGAACTCATATCGGCATGACAGGCACGGAATATAGCACCATCGGCCATCTTCAAATATTATCTGCTACAATATCATAATTCATCTGGCTTTCCAATCCATAAAACCGCCAGCAGAATAGACCAACGATATAGTAAAATTATTATAAAAAGTATCTATTGGAATGCAATCCCTGTACATCAAAATAGATAAATGCAATACCACAAATAAAATAAAAAGAAAATACAATATCATCAACGCTATTTAGCTTGGTTCCCTGGAGGATGTCTTGAAAAAATTTCAATGGCAACCAGGAAGGCATAAATATCGATCTCAAATTCCAGAACTTTCTTCACCCTTTGCTAGTGCAACAATCCACATGAATTGAGATGCCTGAGCAACTCAACAAAGCGTCAAGGAAAATAGGACAAAAAATCAATCAATCAAACTCAACTGGTGAACACTGTTAACTTTCAAATATCCTTAGACAACTGAATAATCCGAACTATAAATGGAAACATTTACTTAGGCCACGTCATCTTGGGCAAAGAAAAACAAGGGCAGAAGCAATTCGTAGAATGAGGCTAACTGGGCTGCCTCCGAGCTCTGTTCTCAGAAACACGAATCAAGAAATGGGCGAAAATTAGAAGCAGTGGCAGCCGACCGAATATGGATGCACAGTGATTGTTGGACTGTAAATGTAACATAATTGTGACTAAGACAAATAAAAAGAACCAGAAGAAGAACACACACCCCTTATAAGGGTTGTAAGGAACTGATTTCAGAAAGACCAAGATCGAGAGGCATGAGCAGTAGGTACGGCCTATGTCCAGAAGTTGACAAGAGTGGACTGAGAAAGAAGAATATGAGAAGAAATTATTAAATCTAGTCGTACGAAAATAAACACGTCATATTTATCTCGTGTCTCCTTCAGGGTTCAAAAGTAAAGTATATTATATGCGAAGAAACCCCAATCTGCAGACACATTCAACTGGTATAGATTTTCGAGAAGATGAAGCTCCGACTTATAAATCAGACATAATAAGAGCCTCGTTTCAAAATACTTTTCCAGGACGTTGGATAGACAAAGGAAGAAGAAAGCCGCTCAGACTGCCTGATTTATTGTTTCTAGATTTTCTGTGATGTAAGGAAACCCCATTTTACATGCAATAGAAGATTTAAGAAAATGATGACCAGATAACTTTACCTGTCTCAAACATAATGGACATGTGGAGTAATACGATAATTTGAAGAAAGTAGATGGGTAGAAGGTCGTCAAAATTATCACTATCTCCTAAACCAATGGCCGTGAGTGAAAATGTGCGTGAAGAACCAAAAACTACAATTTGTTATTGGTCAAATCAACTGACCGCATGACTACTTATGGTACTACGCAAAAGATTTTCACGATGGATCTATCTTACTTTACAAGCCTGTAATACCCAACTGAACCAACAACTTAAGCTCTTGGGCCATTTCCAATGCCGCAGATTAGATAACTGGGTTCTAGTCTAGCGATCTACCCGTATAATATATGTCTCTAGTTAAGTGACGAGCCAAAAATGCACACCCATGTACATCTTCTGTATTCCGTAGACCTACAGTCATAGGAGGAGAAGGAAAATCATTACAAGACAATTCTATAACCTTTCCCATATTGTCACGACTTTATTCTCGTGTTGAAATCTGGAACTTAACATGGTTGCGCTCGATGTTGATTGCCCCATTCATTTGTTGGATGCCGACGGGGTTATGCAGCTTAGGTAGGATCGATCTACGCCAGTAAGAATATACACCAGGTACGAACAATAACACGTCTCTTGACAAAAACTTAACGAATTTACACTTGACTGCACATGTATTTTCGTTTGAGGTATACTTGAATTGATTATGATGCTTGACCACTATATATAATTGTCAAGAGTTGTGCTTTATCTTATTTATGCTTAACTTTGGTTATTTTCTTTATGAAATTAACGGCCAACTAGTTTAATTTAATTTTGACCACTTGTAGACAGATTTAACTTCGAAATTACTTTAACTTAAGGGCTTCGACAGATTTATTTTAGCTTCGACTTCGTTACTAGCACCAAAGGACAGCTACCACAAGTTTCCTTGCGCATGAGCACTGGACAGTTTTAGGTTTGGGGGGCCCAATCCATAGATGGCCTTACCAGCGTTGGAATTGGCTGCCAGATTGAGGTTCGAGATACAGGTTTAGAATATGCAGAGGGGCTTCCGCAAGTTAAGGCATTTGGGCACTGGATGAATGATGCCAATAACGCTCCCAGGCAATGGTCCAACTAACCAACTATTTTTTTATAATACTGGATATTTTTCACGCATATAGCAATCTTTATGCGGTGGTTCCAAACATTCCAACTGACATCCAAGGTATGATTACTATAAATGTGGATGATGCGCCTATGCATTTGGGTAGGTTTACTCACGATGCCTTAAAAACGCCGGCCGGCTTCCGGCAATATCCTCAAATTCCTTACATTCCAGAAATGAGTCTGACCGACAACCACTTAAATTTAGAACTTGATAGGTAGTTAAAAGGGGCTCTACCTAATATAATATTGCCTATTAACAACTATTAAAACATAACATTCTAATTCTTCCTGATCTGCCATATGTTACACCACTGATATCATACAAATTTACTTTCAAATGTAGCCCGATTTAAGCTGAAATATTGATGGAGTCGATGCTTTAATATTCACCGTATAGGCTGACCTACCCTTTACATGTAGGGGCGCGAGTAAGTGTATTTTTAGCACGTTTCTTTTTCAAATAGCTACTCAAATATTTACAAGAAACTTTTAAGCCTCGCAGACGGTCGATTTGTGAAAAAAGTCTTTCTTTGCGGGTGCGTAAATCGATGATGGAAGTCGTTATTTCCTATTCTGTTTGACCTTATGAGTGATCGAAGAGATTACAGATGTTATGTTTTACCTAACTGTGACTGGAAACCATGTATATTTTTTCTATTAATGTATATAAGTGTGACATTATCTGGTGTTAGCTTAGCTACCTCCAAGGTTAAGAACAAAAATCAAAAGAAATAACACGTCTTGACAGAGAATATTTTGTTTTGTCAACCAATCCAGGCGATAAGCTTTGTATCATGCCAATTATGTATCTAACTACTTGCATATTTTGACGATTTTCTGGCAGGTTCAGGTAATTTTCTCTTTCATTATCAATTAGATGTGGATTTAGAAGCCCAAATATTAGTTTTCCTGTCTCTTATTTAATCCGAATCAATAAACCTTCTATAGAGCATTTTGTTACCATGTTGATGTGGTCTCGTTTAATTTTTCATGCAATGATACATGTGTCAAACACCCTGTACTTCGGGTGTAGTGGAATTTGTTTGTTTTCAGAGATTTGATAATGTCTGTTTCAGCTTCTTATGATAGTAGAGCAAATATTTGTATTCCTTCTCATCGATTTTCTTCCACATTAATGACTATTTTTAGTTCCAGATAAATGTCTGTGAAGTCATTCAACTCTCTTAAATTGACAAAATCTACCATTCAGTATTTCCGGTAGCTAACTAATGCTGAATTAGTTTGGGATAATGGCCATTTACCTTGAATATATTTTCAAGAAGAGGCTCAAATAATATTTAGTGATACTGAGCCGGTTTTTACGGCTATTGAAATACTAGGTGTATGGTATCTACTCTATAGTGCCTCAACACTCTCTCTGCGGTCGAAAGCTTTTTGATGATCCATGAACACTCTTTGTGTTTTCCATGATTATGAGTGCTTTCATAGACAGCAAATGATCCTTTTCGATATTATGATTTATGTAAGTAATTTCAATAATATAGATTATCTTCTTTCTTGAATAGTAGAATAAGTTCTATATGTCATCTTCATATAGGAAATTATTTAAACATTTTGCCTTTATACCCTCTTGCGCCAGGTCTATGGATACACCATCGTATTTAATGAAGTGCTGCATAACTTATTATATTATAAACAAAAAACTAAAAAGACTATTCTAGTGGGACACTAGCTTAATTGTCTAAAGTTAAATGGCATTTCTCTATAAGATAAAGTAATTACACCTAATGTTCGTTAAGTGCCCTGCAATGGCACATGACCATGCACATTTACCTATACATAGGGGTATCGATATAGTCGAACAGCTTCAAGGTCCATATCCTATAATGTGCCTATCAAGGATCAAAGGATTTAGTGGTTAATTTGGCTTCGACATAATATAGGACAGGTATAGGAGATAGTGATTGGCTAACAAAATTACGTATGCAAAAGCAACCAAATTGCTGATGGGCAAAAATATATGGCCTATAAAATACAATAGCATTATATAAGAGAGGTGTGAT
>MU183778.1:152823-175734 GCA_016904865.1 Pissodes strobi
AATTGAATTTTGATCTCTCCAGCATGAATTGAATTTTATGTTGTTTGGCTTATTAAAAGATGAACTTATTATTTGTTGAATTGTTAACGGGGGCATTTAATTATATTTACTTTAGGAAGTGTAAACAGAACGTGATCACGTTTTGGGTTTTAATTTCTTTTAACTTGTCATAACGAGTAATTTACTTTGTGTTTCGAAATTCAGTCAAACTAATTTATTATGTCTCACTTTAGAGAAAACGCCTGTTAATTTGAATTTTGCCTCAACAGCATGAATTGAATTATGTTATTTGGGTTATTCAAAAGTGAACTTATTATCAGTTAAATTGTTAACTCGGCCATATTTTATTTTGTTACTTTTAACCGCAGTGTCGCTAGTTGATAATACTTTCATTATATTTACATAAAGAAGTGTAAACGGAACGTGATCACGTTTAGGGTTTAATTTTTCTTATTTGTCATAATCAGTATTTTACCTTGTGTATCGAAACAGAGTCAACCTGATTTAATATTTTTCACTTTAAATATGGTTTTTTGAGAAAACGCCTATTAAATTGAATTTTACCCCACAACATGAATTGAATTATATGATGTTTGGGTTATTCAAAGGCGAACTTCTTATCTGTTAAATTGTTAACGCAGATATATTTACTTTGCTGCTTTTCACCGCAGTGTCGCTGGTTGGTAATACATACATTATATTTACTTAAGCAAGTGCAAGCGGAACGTGATCACGTTTTAGGTTTCTTTTTGCCTGTCATAACAAGCAATTTACTTTGTGTATAAAAACAGGGTCAAACTGCTTTAATATTTTCACTTTAAATATGGCTTTTTGAGAAAACTTCTGTTAAATTGAATTTTACCCCCAGCAACATGAATTGAATTATATATTCTATGGGCTATTCAAAGGCGAACTTATCATTTCTTAAAATTATTAACGCCGTTATATTTTACATTACTCCAGTGTCTAGTTGGCACTACATTATATTTACTTAAGGAGGTGTAAACGAAACATGATAAAGTTTTGGGTTTTATATTTTTTTACTTGTCATAACTTTGTGTATGGACACAGAGTCAAACTGATCTAATATTTTTCACTTTAAATATATTTTTATTGAATTTTACCCCAACAATATGAATTGAATTATATGTTATTTGGGTCATTCAAAAGCGAACTTATCTGTTAAATTGTTAACTCGGACATGTTTTATTTTCATACTTTTAACCACAGTGTGGCTAGTTGATGATACATTATATTTACAAAAGGAAGTGTAAACGGAACGTGATCACGTTTTGGGTTTAATTTATTTTTACTTGTCATATCGAGTAATTTACGTTGTATATCGCAACGGAGTCAAATTAATTTAAGTTTTCACTTTAAATATGGCTACTTTCGTCGAGCATTGAGTTGATTGACTTCACATATGTGTAACGATTGCAGGTAATAAACCGGCCTTTGTTTTTTCCCATCTGTTTTATTTCCCACCATCTCAGGTTTTTTGGGATGTGAAACCTTAAATGAACTTCCAGTTTTTTAATTACGTTAAGCCAAAACGAGCTCAACACACCATGAGGACTTTCTAACTTGTTTCGTCTGTAAGTTAGTGGCGCTATTAACCCCGCCCTACTCTCCGGCATATTGAGCTAGGACCTAATTTGCCCGCACCGAAAGACATCTTGTTCTCACCTATCTTATTTTTCTTTCAAATTTAATAAATTTATCCAGGAAGATGCGTAGCCATGTGTCTTCGTGCCCAGTGGCATTCAAGTAGCGCTGTCAAAATTTCAGATTCGTGAATTTTAGATCAACTTGAAAAAATATATATGCCGATGGCTCCACGCCACTGAGAAACATCGAAACGCACTTTAAATGCGTGTAGAGGTAGGTAATTAATAACAAATTGATCGATAAGAAAACCAAAAACTATGTAGGTTCTTTCTCTTATATAATATAATATCTAACCGGTAATTATTAAAATATTATAGTAATTCAGTGACTTACCACCACACATATGGAAGGATGTACTTTTCTATACGCCAGACTTACCTAGAGAAAGAAAATAATAGGTATTACTATAAACTGTTATAACTACAAATACTGCATAAAACATTCGACACAATAAAAATGTTAAATTGATCTAGTATTGAAAGAAAAGTTCATGGACGTAGACAGGGGGAATTTACCCGTCATTTTGCAACATACTTTTTATGTGAAACGAGGCATGGCACAAATCACTTACTCCTAAAAATTAGTTTGTTAGTTGTTTTGTTTTCATATTTCCTCGTTTTTAAAATTTTGTTTACGCTCCGCGTTTTAGTTTTACTCTTGCAACAACTTAAGAATTTATTATTTGCGTTACAAAAATAAACGCGCGCGCACCCTCATTTGTCAAAAATTAACATTCTTGCCAAATTCTATCTTGGATCTTCAAGGAATGACTCCCCCAACTATCCGGAGAGTGAATTCCTCAGTGCCAGGTCTGGTATTTCGCCAACGCGAAGTGAAACGAATACTCAAAAAACTAGATACTAACAAGGCCACAGGACCGGATGGCGTTCCCGCAATAGTGTTTAAGAAATCTGCTGATGAACTAACAGCTCCATTATGCAAGCTTTTCTCCCTATTATATAGAATTGCATGCTTTCCTTCTAGCTGGAAATGGGCTCAGGCACAACCAATCCAAACAACTACCGTCCAATTACCTTAGTTCCCATAATGTCCAAAGTCATGGAGAAACTGATCAATGAACAGCTCTTAAAATATCTCGAATCGGCAGGCATCGTAAGCGATCGCCAGTATGGCTTCCACAAGCACAGATCAACTGGAGATCTCCTGACTTACGTGACCTACATGTGGACTACAGCCATCGAGAGCTACGGAGAATCTCGTGCAGTGGCTCTCGACCTATCCAAAGCATTTGATAGGTTAAGGAAATTGACAGCATACCGACTATCACCAGCACTGCTTCTATGGCTTTCCAATTTCTGAAGAGATCGAAGCATCCGAGTTGCTACTGATGGACATCTCTCGGAGGAATTTAAAATCAATACCGGAGTTCCGCATAGTATCTTCCACACTGTTCCTGTTCTATCTCTTAGACATGACAAACAATTCTATTTAGAGCTTTGCAGACACCCCCGTGTGAGGTTGCTGAACCCCCATCGGACGCCTCCCCAGGTGGTGGATAGGGGGACGCCTCCCAGATATGGGTGGTACCGGAGAAATTAAATACTCGGGGCGAACCAAAATCAGCGTTACAGCGACTGTCCCAGATTGGGCGGCTGTAAATTGGGCACTCTTTTGCCCCAGGGTCTAGAACAGGCCCCAAAAGCGGAAGAACCACGACAGTGGTCAACGGTGTAAGAGTTCAGAAGGCAAGTGGAAACCACTGAATTAAAGATCCCTTGTTGATATCCTTAGTGAAAATCATCACACCATTGCAATGGCTTTGTGCAATCCGAAATGTTCCGGAGTTATAACTCCTCCAATCGGATCTTCGGGGAGGAGGGCATTGAATAAAGTTGATTACAGAACTTTAACACACGGAAACGATAGAATAATTGCTACATGGAACGTTAGAAGTCTTTATGCACCTGGGAAAGTAGATAACGTCTTTTTAGAAATGACGAGACTCAATATCAACATACTTGGCTTAAGCGATGTTCAGTGGAAAGGGTCGGGGAAGCATATCACCAAGAATGGCGCAATGTACTATTCAGGAAATGATGATGCATCTCATCGATATGGAGTGGGAATAATTGTCGACAAGAGAGTGCAACATACGGTATCCAGTTTCGTCCCATTCTCAGACCGCATAGTTCTACTGAAACTGATCTCAAATAAAGTTCCAGTAAATATTATTCAAGTATATGCACCTACAGCAGATAAGGACGAAGATGAAACAGAGTCGTTTTACCAAGATCTAGTTAAGTGATCAAACCTCTCAAGAAACAGGAAGTCCTCATTATAATGGGGATCTAAATGAGAAGGTTGGCCAAGGGGAAGTGACTGGTACTATCGGAAAGTTCGGACTAGGTCTTCGTAATAAGCGGGGAGACAGATTGGTCGAGTGCTGTCAAAAGGAAATAATATCCCTCTATCAGCTTCCTCCGCGTCGTCTTTATACTTGGCATACAAAATCAGACGGAAAATCAGGTAAAATTAGAAACCAGATCGACTACATTATAAGATTCAGAATTACTATTAAGTCAGTAAAAATATATCCAGAAGCTGATAGAACATCCGATCATAATCCAGTGGTAGCTGCAATTCATGTAAAACGGAAAAAACTCGTTCGGAAAACAACTAAGGAAAGTATGTACCCTAGAAGACTGAAGGACAATGTAGTGTACAAAAATATCGAGAAGAACATAAACGACAAATTAAACGAACTAAGACACAACGATAATTATAATACCACTATAGACCAACAATGGCAAAACATAAAACAAGTACCGAAGGTTGTAGGAAATGCAGAATTGAAATCC
Organism: Pissodes strobi; assembly: GCA_016904865.1. Classification (NCBI taxonomy): domain Eukaryota; kingdom Metazoa; phylum Arthropoda; class Insecta; order Coleoptera; family Curculionidae; genus Pissodes; species Pissodes strobi. The sequence continues at coordinate 157,311 of MU183778.1, forward strand.
ACAAAAGGAAATAACAAGGAATGGATGACACAGGAGATACCGGACCTGATGATGATACGAGGTCAATATACGAACAAAGATGTGCAAATCTATAAGACCATAAACAATGACATCAGAAGTAAAGTGAGGCAGGCCAACGAAAAATGGCTACTTGATGAATGTCGAGAGGTTGAAGCCTATCAAGACAAATACGATTTTTACAATATGCACAAAAAGCGCTGCCAGGAGAAACCGGTGGTATTGTCATAAACGGGGAAATAATTAACAACATGCGATACGCAGACGATACCGTTATTATCGCCGACAGTCTAGAAGACCTACAACATCTGGTTGAGTTAACAAGCAAGATATGGTCTAGATATGAGTCTAAAGAAAACCAAAGTCATGGCATCTTCAAAAAACAAAAACACAAACCACAATAGACCATCTATAAATAGTAATAACGACAACATGGAACGGGTATCCTCCTACAAATATCTTGGTACATGGGTAACTGAAACAGCAGAACACACAAAAGAAATAAAGTGTCGAATTGAAGTAGCTCGCAGCGCTTTCATAAAAATTAATAAAATACTCTGCACCCGAGATATAACATTAGAACTGAGAACCAGAATGCTAAAATGCTATATATTCTCCATTCTAATGTATGGAATGGAGGCTTGGACACTTAAATCAGAAAACATCAAGAACATAGAAGCATTTGAAATGTGGTCTTATAGTAGGATGCTGAGAATACCATGGGTTGACAAGGTTTCGAATGAGGAAGTACTAGGCCGAATGAATAAAGCCAAAGAAATTAGTAACACCATAAAAAGCCGAAAATTAGAATACCTAGGACATGTTCTAGGGGAGATAGATATAACATCCCTAAGCTAATTATTCAAGGCAAAATAAAAGGCAAAAGAACGATTGGCAGAAGAAGAATCTCTTGGCTGCGCAACTTGAGGGAGTGGTTTGGTTGCACGTCCGCAGAACTCTTCAGGCAGGCGATTGATAAGGTTTGTGTAGTGGTAATGATCTCCAATCTCCGATAGGAGCGGAATTTCAAGAAGAAGAAGACGACAGCACATTTATATCTTCATTCACGTCGCGACTCCAATAGCCGCTGCTCGTTCCTAACGCGAGCGAGAAAATCAGATTGCTGCCATGAATGAGGATATAATGTCCAGTTTAACGCGGAAAAACTCAAGCAGCTGAGTTATTCAAAAAAGCAAACACCGTAGCATCTGACTTATCAATGACAGGACAAACACTGATTCTGACCTCATCCATAAGCTTGCTGGACATAGACGTAATCACGTCACCAGAATCGCCAAGGCAGCATCACAAAAGCTAGGACGACTCTATAGAGCAAAAAAGTTGTATACACCTCATCAGCTCTTAGCGCTCTATAAGGCCCAGATCAGATCATCTCTGGAATATTGTGTGGAGCTCGTTACCCAAGATATTGGATTCCATACAGAGGAGAGCAGCCCGTCTTGTCGATGACTCAGAGTTGAGTAAAGATATTAATATCCTTGAACATCGAAGAAAAGTGGCGGACTTATCTCTTTACTATCGATACTAACGGAAGGTGTTCAAACGAGCTGGCACCTATGCTTCCACCCACAGTTGTGCCAAACAGAAACACCCGTCAGGCACAAGCTGCTCATCAACATACGATTTAGTTGCCAACACCTACGACGTCGCTGTTATAGAACTTCTTCATCTGGAGAAGGAATGGACTTCCGAGTAACGTCTTTCCCGAAAACTACAACTTACAGCGCTTCAAGGCCACGCAACGTCCACCGTTTTCTCCGCACACGCATCGCTTGTTGTCTTTTAACTAAACAGCTAGGCCGTACCTAGACCTTTTGATGATGTCGAGAACTGTTTATAGCAACAAATTGACTAGCTACATTAGTCACCAAATATTAGTTAAAATCCCCAACGCTGATAAATATAGTTATTAATCAGAATTCGATTTTCAACTCTAATCTTGGGTCGTTCTTAGAATATCCAATTCAAAATTTTGTATTAACAATTTCTATGAAGCAATATTTTCTGCCCAGCGGTTTATATGAATTGATACGTACTTTTGGGACAGCCTACCCATGGGAGGATACAATTTTTAAAGAATTTGTAAGAAATATGGTACGATACTGTGTCGGTCGGAAGTTCTTTTATGCATAATCCATTAAAACAGCACAAATGCTGTATCCTCAGATTTTTATTGTGATTGGTTTGGCTCGGTTTGGCTATTTTAGGTAGATGTTTCTCGCTAAATTATAAGCGCAATAAAGCAAACGTTGTATTTAGCATAATGCGACACAATCCATTTCTAAATGAAAAACTTACATGATCAAAAACAATTAATCTAAACTAATTTTTGTAAGAAATTGTTTTTGTCGCCGTTCTCGGAAAATTCTACTCGTGCCCAAATATAAAGCCAAAGGCATCATTAACGGAATCAAAAAAAAATGGTTAACATTTTATTTTATGTTTTTCAGAATTTGCGCAATAAATACCCGCTAAATTACACGAATCCACTCGGATAATTGCACCCCAGATGCAAGTTCAACTTGCCGTGACTTGTGACAATAAAGCACCTTTTAACATAGTTTAAACGTTAAAACTATTTTCCTTTGTGTTATTACAACAAAATTTACATTAAATGCATATATAGTATTGCAACAATAGCTCGAATCTAGTCATACAATATAATTTAGTTTGGTCGCTTAGTCGCATATAAATAATAAGCCAGCCGAAACACAATACGACAGACATGTAATCATGTAGGCTTTCTATACGACGTATAAATCAAGTTTTATTGGAGTAATTGGACTCAAACTATACTCTGGATCTCATGTAACGTTAACCCCAATAGAATAATCTATAACTGGCATGTATTTCAACAGTTTCGACTACGTACCATTTGAAATTATGATAAATAATATTTATGTCTAAAATAGAATAATGCCCATATATTTTACAAACATTGACTTTCTTCTGTTCGAGAAAGATATGTTTCTTAAACTACAATGACACCTAAAGGATTCTTCACACTGGCGCAAACTTTCCGTGGCGGAAAATACGCTGGCGCTATGGTAGCGAAATTCGGTATTCACACCAAGTTTTTAAGGTAAGCGATTGTTTCGTCGTATTGTCTTTTTTTCCTAAATAATTTCGGCAACATGTAGAATTTTCGCATTTCCGTATATGTCCCTACTAACTTCCTGCCATATCTTCTGATAAAAAAAGCTATATTTATAGGGGTAATTCCGGTACTATATTATGTCCGAACGTACAAGCAGTTGGGCTAGTATAATATTTGCATGAATATAGTGAAAGAGCATAAAAATAGTTTATACGTCTGCGTGTTTGTACGCTCTTTATCTCAGTTGAAACTACCCAAAGGCATTCGGGACATATTTGGGAAATTTGGGAGAGATTGCCGATTTTTAATTAGGTGATATTGTGAACTAGTAAAATGCATAAACTACTAAATAAATATCACCCTGTCCTAAGTTTGAACTTGAACTTGGAAATTGTTATATAAACATTAAAAACAAACTATAAACAACGCGAGCAGTCAACGCGAGCGATTATGGACCTTAAGCGTGCAACGCTCAGCACCTTTTTTCATATAAATACGCTAGCGAACCATCAGTTCGACAGATTTTGGGTCTCACCTAAAACCAGCTCCTGTGCTGTCCACATGGGTATCCTTTTCTCCTCATCCTAACCTGAGCTTGGTTTGATCACAAGTTCGCGAAGTCCGGGGATTACCTATCCAGAATAGTAAAAGTCGAATTTATGATAAACTTGTCAAAGTTCTGAGAAAGATAATTTTCAAAGTAGAATCAGTAGATGCGTGCAGTGTAAAAAGCTATCTAGAAATGAAACACAACACACACTCTTAAAACAAATTGTATTCATAAAACAGTGACCAAAGACCTATAAACAATTTATAAATATACTTCAATCGAGAGAACATGCGCACCTTAGTAATCGGGTATAATATAATCTTACTAAGCTTTTGAACAATTTTTCTCATTAAGTCTTTGACCAATAGACATTGTTAATGTTTTCTCATTAATCCTTTGACCAATTAATAGACGTTGTTATTGTTTTTAACTGAAGTGCTTTCTTTATCACCTCCTCTCACCTGACGTAGATCGATCCATAATCTGAGCTATATTCCTGCACGCTAACCAAGGCGTGGCGTCGCGGATAAAACCTATCGCGACAATATGATGGCTAACCTAAAAGAATATTTTAATTTCAAAAACGCCGAGCAAATACGAAAGAAAGTGCCCTAATAGGGTAAATTGATCGAAGCAAAATCTTGCAGAAGGTATGAATGTAAACGAAGCTGCTAGAGTTTTTGAAGTTCCACCAAGAACTTTAAAACGCAGAGTTGTGTTCGGATCCGGTAATTCCAGAAAAGGACGAATAGGGTCTGGAAGTTTGTGTTGTGAAGACGCTGAGAAGAGAATTGTTATACACATAAATAAACTACAGGTAAAAGGATTTATTCCCACGAGATTAGAAGCTAGGCATTTCAGGAAATATAGCACACGTTTGATAGGCAAACTGAACTCGCAGGTTATGATGGACTTTCGTCCTTTTTACCACGATATCCTGAATTGCCCATAAGAAAAGCTGCAGCCTTATCCCGTTAGAAGTGTCGGCATGGCTTGAGATGTAATTGCCAAATATTTTGAACTACTCTCTTCTATATCAGAGCCCACATGAGCTATCCGGCAAACCCGCTTCTCTATATAATATAGTCGAGACAGGACTACAACTAAACAACCGGTCGGAATAAGTAGTTGCCAAAAAAGAGTCAAAAGTCGAGCCTTGACAGCTTTAGAAATGGGAGAAACAAAAACAATTATAAGCTCTTGCGACACAAAAGGAACTTTTTACCACTCGCGTGCATTTTCAGGGGCAAAGATAAAAAGGCCGACTTCGAGGCACCAGGCTCTATAGGTACATGAATCAGAAGTCAACACACAAATTTGTCTAGAGTGGCTAAAGTTTCATTTTGCCTCAAGGATAACTGCAGGTAAGTGTTCCTAATACTTGACGGCTATGGATCATACTGCAGTTCAGTCGAAATACTAACATTTGCCGATGAAAATGATATGATTCTTCTTTGCCTTACCTCACATACACACTGTAACGGAATATATGTTAAGTATATGTTATCAAATATTAGTCTATTCCGCTCCATTAATTCTACCTATTTATCAATGGTTTTCAATGCTCGGTATAATGATCGGCAGTGACATCTATCTGTGAATGGATATAATTTGCACAATTAACTTTAAGGAGAACAGGTACGCAGATTTGTATCTTTACTTTATGGATTTGTGTCAGTGCAGATCGCTTGGTTTTGGGAATGCCATCTATTCGGAAACGGGTTTATTTTAGTGCTGGCAAAAACCGTGAAAAGTTGAAACCGGTTATTCGGTTTTCTTAAAAACCGGTTTCGGATAAAACCGGGTATTCGAATAATAGTGAAAACCGGGTATCCGGATAAACGGTTAATCGGATAGCCGGTTAATCGGATAACCGGTTAATCGGTTAATCGGTTAATACACAGTCATCATAGGCTAAACATAATTTATAATTTGTTCTTAAGCATATTCCCATTAGTTCAGTTTCCCTGCCGATTAGGGCACAATCATTAAATTCTAGTGAACCAAATTTATTCCAGTTTTTGGTCGTTATTGAAATAAACCCCAAGGTAATAATTAAATTAAAAATATTGTTTATTACAAATTACAATCGATATAAATTCTGAGCAGAAAAAATATTACAATTTTTTAAAACTTAAATAAATATAAAGGTATTCTATTAAAGGTAGATAGTATTTTTCAATCGCCCTCTAAAAGCATTTCCAAATATAATCACCGTCCAGTAGGTATGTGGTATGTTACGATTCCAAATACTCAGTTTTTATTTTACTTTATATCTTTTTTACCATTACTTGAGAACCCGGTGGCCCAGTGCCATGTAACTATATAATCGAATAATCGATTAACCGAGAAACCGGTTATTCGGTTAATCGATTAATCGGTTAAACGAGAAATCGGGTAATCGGTTAACCGAGTATCCGGTTAACCGGTTTCGGTTTTTCGAAAAACCGCGGATAATCCGAAACCGGTTAACCGACTATCCGAAAAACCGTCTTCGGTTGCCAGCCCTAGTTTATTTATCTCGTGTAGTAGGTAATTGAAGAACGTCGAGTGTTGTTCAATGCCTGTAATCTACAATAGATTACTACATTTAGCGTATGTTGAATGATTCCTTAGTTTGAAGCTGGGTTTCCTACAACGGTTGTCACGTGTATTTAAATTGCCCAATCCAAGCGTTGAAAATGAAAATAGGTAGAATGTACAATTTTGAAAAGAAGGTGGTTGGCATCTTGTGTACAGACGTTGGCACGGTAAGTGGTGTTAATTCTTTGATCTCAAAATATTTTGTTCATCCTGCATGTTTTTCAATAGTCTTTGCATATTTTAAATACAGAATTGATAACTGTATTTGATTCGGTTAATCATATTTCACTAAAGTAAAGAATTTAGCACTTTTATATTGCACTTTCGAGTGTTTGACGATCTTAATTTTTTATAGTGGCCTTTAGGTTTGAATACCGTTTTTTTTTTGGTGAATAATTGCATATCTTATCGGTCAAATTCGTGTAATTTGATACTGGTTTAATCCAAATATATAGAGAACGTAATTATTTCATCGTTTAGCGGTCATACATATGATTTTAGATTTTACATGTTTTCATTTAAATTGAACAGTATTACTTGGAAGATTCTCAAAGCGAATTTTATATGTTCCTGTAAAAGGTAGTTAATTGAATTTGAGTAGAATTTCGCTGAATTGTCTTAGTAGTATTGTTGATCGTAGTTTTTCAGGCTTATTTCATTATTTCAGTTGACTTGTAACATCAAACTATAATTATTATAACTTATCGTGTCACGTTTGATCAATGATGTATAGTTCGCCCAGCCGCTGTTGACCCTCGAAACGCATGCAATTGCATGCGTTTCGGGGGTCAACAACGGCTGGGCGAACTATACCGGCATTGATTTTCATATGAAAGAGGACATGTGTGTAAATTTACCTGGTTTATTTTTCTTTATCGTTTACCTAAATTCCTATCTCAAAGCGAGATAGTGATTATCTTATCTCTACGTTTAATTAATGGAGACTTGTTTAAAAACCTCGTTTTTTCTATTTTTTATAAAAATCTAGTTATTTTCTATTTGAAGTTGCCGAGAGCCACTGTTTGGACAAGTTTCCTAATTATCTTTTAAATTTTTAATTTCAATCATAATTTCTTTTGAATTTCATATCTCAAAGTAAAGAAGAGAGATATCTTGAATAACAGTAATTATTTGTAGTGTTATTTAATCATAGTTCTTTACAATTTTGCAGAACTTTAAATTATAATTTAAGTTCTGATTATATCTACTGTAACCAGTAAATTTTCAAGTTTTCAACCTCCTATGTCAAACTGAGGTCCACAGGGTACTCCCCTGAATAATTAGTCAATAAGCAGTATTAATTGGTGTAAGACCTATATATTCTTTTTTCCATGTAACGATCTTGGTGAGAGCGTCTGACGCAACGAAGACGCCACTTACAGCTTTGCCGTGCGAACAAGTAAGAGTCCCAACTAGGATTATCTATCTGTAAGACCTGGACACGCCTATAGCGGGTGAGCTTAGGTACAGGCAGTAGAGGTGGAGTGGAGATCCTAACCAATCGCATGGTTTTAAATAGCTGAACGAAGTTATCGTATGGTTACAGATAAGTGAAGGAAATAGATAATCTTTCTCAAAAGAAAGATCGTCTGCTTAGATCAAACTTGTTATAATAATTAAATTTGTTCATTGTTCACATTACTAGTCAATTTAGTCAAGTTTAAACTTCATTAACTATATTATAAGTTGTATTTACATCCGATTATATGCATTTCAACAATTTTTAAAAAGAAAAACCTCATCATTGATAATTGCAAATTAGTTGTTAAATTAATATATGGTTTTTAAAAAAATATATCTTTTTTGATTTATTACAGGACTGGGCTCTATGAGACGTGAATTATTTTTATCTTTGTAAATTCTAGTTATTGTTATCTAAATATTCTATATTTTCTGTTTGCATCGTCTATAAGAGCTTGGCGCCCACAATCACATATATAATATAGTTGACGGGAGAACCGTTAAATCGAATCCACCCCTAGCCTCATTTAAATTAAATTAAATAAATTAATTATTATCCTCACTAATTGGTTATAACACACTACCTCCAACCCCTGGATCGGCCGTCTTTTAAGTCTTTAAAGGCACCATTTCATAAAAGCTTATGATACGTAAGTGAAATCGACAGAAGAAGTAGTAGACTGCAGTTCGAACGACTCCTAGGTGTCGCTTGGGGAAAATCTGCATATGCTGAAAACGCAGCAAGACGTGGGGACAAATGAAGCGCTTGCGGAAGTGCCGTGTCAAGAAGGAGGAAGATCTCTCGGAAGATCTTCCCCACAGCCGTCAACTTCACACGTTACTGAATTGGCTGAACCGTCAGCAGCCCAATCCAAACATGTTTCTACTCCTCCAAAAATTACTCTCTGCAAAGCCCTGGACATTGTATCACCTGTTCCAGCTGCTGCTGTGCTAGAAGTTAGGAGAAAAGCTGAGAAAATCGCAGATATTTTAAATAGTGCAGAAGTTATAGAAATGCGCAAGATAAATCAGGACCACAAAGAAGAGATTGAACTGAAGAAACAAAAACGTTGCAGGAAAAGTGCTGAGACAGGCATTGTTGATAAAAAAGAAAATTTAATGCGAATACGGTACCCAAAGGAAAACAGATAAATGAACTCGAGTTGGGAGAATCTGCCGATGAAGATTTGAACTTTTTTGTTCAGGACAGCAGCTCGGACATGAAAAATAACAATGACGCAACCTGTACTAGGAGTGGGGAGAATATATACCTAAAAAACCAAAGCTGAAATGTGAATTAAATTAAAAACCAGTTGCTGTGAATTAGGAAAACATGACAAACGGTACGTAGGTGTAAATGGTAGGAGAGGGGTGTGCAAAATGATACAATAGGGTCAAATACAGCAGTGTTTTCTTGACTTATTGGGAACTCTCCCGATTTAAAATGTCGTAACGAAGTCCGGGGTGTTGTTTGCCTGCGCTTCAGAACGATAGTCTCCGTTTAGCAAGTGAAACGGCCGTTTATGGCCTTCAAATTCCAATTCAAATTCTTTATTTTGTCTTAAAAACTATAATGCATAGCAAAGACCACGTCAAAAAACACTTCGTAAAACAAACTTACAGTATGTTTAAAAAATCAACTTCCGCAGCACGAATTTGTCAAAACAATTAAAAAATAACACATTACGCAACACGGTACAATAAGTACAATACAATAAGTATCATTTCTATATAAACATTCACCAAATACTAAACTTAAAAAAAGGCTGCACTATGTTTATGGTCACTTGTGAGCCTTTAAAAAGGTTTCAAACTCCGAAACTGTATAGAAAACATTGCTGAAAAGCAGTTGCTTAATTTTGGTTTTGAAGCTCACTATTGAGTGGGTTGCATAGGTAGCAAATTGTAAAGATGGCTTCCAGAATAAAAACGTGACTTTCTATATAATTTATGTTTGAGCTTTGCAAGAAGGAAATTATTTCTACCCCGAGAGTTGTGTTGGTGTCGATCACCTACTATAGACAGTTTATTCCTATTTTTAAATATAACTACATCAATTTTCAAAATGTAAATACCAGATACTGTCAAAATCTTTTTTTCTACAAAGATATTTCGACATGATTGTCTAAAGACTCTAAAGGGAATATTAAAAAGAATCCTGATAATGCGTTTTTGAATCACAAACACTCTCTCCAAATCCCCAGCCCTACCCCACAGCACTATGCAGTAACTAAGTACGCTGTATACTGAGCTGTAGTATACATTCATTAACTTCCTTAAATCCAATGACTTCTTTAGTTGGTTTATATAAAAAGCACTCTTACTTAATTTTCTACAAACAGTATTAATGTGTTCAGACCAGTCCATGTGCTTGTCGATCATTATCCCAAGAAATCTAGCTGAATTCGAGCATGAAATAGATTTACCTTTAAAGTTAAAAACAAAATTATTTGGTTTTCTATACTTATTGCAAATTTCAACCGCATCAGTTTTTGCATGATTTAGCATGAGTTTATTGGATACACACCAGTCATTGATTTCAGTTAGACATGAGAGGACTTTTCGTTGTAGGTTAACTGGATCTGAATCGGTGATAACGGCGGTAGTGCCATCACAAAAAATAAAGATCCTAGCACTTTTAACAAAATCTGCCAGATCATTAATGAAAATTGTAAAGATAAGTGGACTCAAAACACTACCTTGAGGTGTACCCAAACCCATTACAAACTCCGCAGAAAGTTCTTCTCCAATCTTTCAATTTCAATTTATTTTTCGCGCCTAAAAGCTTTATAATCAAAGCAACTAACTGGAGATATTTTTGATTGCTCAGAAATACACCGAAGAGCATAACAAATCAATTAAATTTAATAAACATAACTTACCTGACGAGATGACATTTACTACAGCGGGAATGCCAATCAGCAACTACTCAAGTACCTTGAGACAAACAGATTAATTATTATTAGCGATAACCAATGCGGCTTTCGCAAAGCGAGATCGACGGCAGATATATTGGCCTATGTCACTTATATATGGAGTAGGGCAATTGAGACTACGGACGGAGAATCTCGAGAGATTGCGTTGGATATTTGGAAGGCATTGGACAGAGTTTGGCATGACGGATTGCTCAGCAAACTGTCGTCTTTCGGACTGCTAGCCTCTCTCTGCAGCTGGCTTGCCAGTTTCCCGAACTCTGCACGTTGCAGTTGATGGACATATCTCAGACACCTACACCATTAAGGCGGACATGCCTCAGAGCCCAATGCTTTCACTAACTGTTCCTCATCTAAATTAATGACCTGCTGACTGAAACCAATAATCCTGTTTACAGGTTTGCTGATGAGAGTACCCTTGCCTCCTAATTTAGATGGGAAAAACCTTTACCAGCGACTGAGAGATATCGCCGCAGACAGGATCAGATCACAGCAATTACTCAAGATCTGGAGGGGGTTCGAACTTGGGGCGACAGAAATTTGGTCCAGTTCAATGCAGCAAGAACCTAAGCGGCCACGTTTTCCAAGAAAGCGAATACGACGGGTCCTGACATCATTTCTTCATCCTCATCAGTGGGACTACTGGGTGTCTCGGTCAACAGCAATATGTCCTGGCATGACCACGCTGCTAACATCGCAAAATCAGTACACAGCAGCAGCTGCCCTTGCTGTACAAAGGGTAAATAAGATCGCGCTTAGAATATTATTCACACATCTGGGGTGCCGCACCGAAGCACATCCTAAATTGCTGGATTCCATTCAGAAGAGAGCTGATCTGGATAGTCTGGAACACCGCAGACATGTGGCAGATATCCCAGATATTTTCACGGCAGATGTTCTCAGGATTTGGCCCGCCTCATCCCGCCCCTAGCAACGTCTGTCAGACAGTCCCGACACGACAGACGGTAAGAGAGCACCTGTTCGTTCTACAACTGGAAACACTTAGACCATTGCTTTACAAGGATTCCTTTGTCTGGAGTACTCCATCGCTGTGGAACTTACTCCCAGGACATCTGTTTCCCCCAAATTACAACCTATTCAAGAACCGTGTCAATCAATATCTTTGCACATACACCGCTCGTCGAGTGTCATTGCCATAAAAAAAACTGAAGAAACAAGCATTACAGGTCAAGAGAAAATCCGCATGCCAATCAGGAGATCAAAATTCAAAGAAGCAAGTCCCTTCATGTTTGATGTGGTCTTCTTGGTTTAGTTAATTAATTGGTTTAGTTAATTCCTTGGGAGCGCTTGAAGCATTCTTCCCATGTCAATAAAATAATTGAACTATATCGAGTTTTTCTTGTTCAGAATAGCACATTAAAATTTTCGAACGCTTATATTTTGAAAACAGGTGAATGAAATAATATACAGAGTCCTCCATTAAAAAATAAGGCATGCCAAATTTTCTTGCTGTTTTAATAGGAAATTCAAACGATTTAAGAAAAAAGATAAAACTTTTTTATTTACCATTTTTCGGCATCTTTTCAAAAAACCCTTGTAGGTGAGTGTCAAAATATACGAGGGAACGCTGTATATCCAGTAATTTGAAACAAAAATAATTACAACGATCCTTGTGACCATCCCTTGCAACCCCAATCATTCACCCGCTCATTCTCCGGCCATAACCACCCAACCCCCTATATTACCATAGAGCACCGAACAACCCTATTGATCATCCGGCGCAGTATAGTTTGCTGCTCTCATGATGCCGTGAATTATGGCCGGCCGCTATCTATTTGTTTAGCTGATTAGTTATAGCAACGTTATTAGATCAGGCCAATACCTGCTAATCAATTAGTTATTTATGTGTGCGATATGAGTACGAGGAGGACGGATCTCTATATTATAGGGATATCTAATTTAGACCACCGACATTTGTCTGGCGATTTGACAATGGGCATTTTAGTCGCAATAGGCGGCTAAACATGAAGTTTGACATATTTTAAATTTTTATTTTTGAAGTGAACACTTCCTTTGGCGCGTTCAGCACACTTTTTGGGAAGTTGGGAAAAGGGACTTTTGAGGGAAAATGTAAAAATGTAAAAATGATGGTTTCTATTCCTTTCCGAGAATAATAATATAAGAAGACACTTTAGAAATAATGACGCTTATACAGGGTGAGCTAGTTGCTTTTAAATTTTTCGCCTTTTCGGGTTTTGACACGATACGTCACCACATAATATTTTATTAATGAAAAACCGAATAATCTGAAAGAACCAAACTTCCCTAGATTAAAGAGGACGGTTATAAGTCCAACATACCAAAAAATAGCATCGATACAATTGCGGGATTGGCGATTTTCTGATATACTTTAATCATACGTATAGTCAATGGTATAGCTATTAAAAAAAAACAGATTTTTAAACCTTGATATATCTGCTAGAAAAAATCTCCAAACAAATAAAATTAAAAAAACTAAAAAAACACGCTTTAATGATCAATCAAACTAAAAAACAAAAAATAATTATTAATATAGGCAGAAAATAATAATGAACGAAAAATATTAGTATTATTGTGAAAAAAGCGTGGGGTACGACCTCCAGTTTTGGCACAGAATCTTCATTTTACCCCGTCTGCATCCCCTGAAAGTTGCTTTTTAGTTCGATTGATCATTAAAGCGTGTTTTTTTAGTTTTTTTAAACTATATTTATTTTCCACTTTTTAGTTCGATGTACTATGAAAGCATTTTTTTAAACTATAATATTTAATCCTGGCGATCCTCACCAGGATAATTAGATAAACTTATAAAATTATTGTATTGTCGTCGGTCCTTGATAAGCCTTCGTTGCAGAGCTACGGCCAAAAAACGGTTTTTCCTCCACATTCCCCCCTTAAATTAGAGCCCCGCCGCCCCCCATGTACCACACCCCCTATAAGAATTTGGACCCCCTACCCCCTCCCGTTCTCCTGGAATTAATTCTTTTAGTTTTTTCTTCTCCCCCCTCTCCTACCCCTGTGCCAAAACCTCCAGTTTTGGCACATAATCTTCATTTTACCCCGTCTACATCCCCTGAAAATTTCAGCCCTCTACCTCATCGGGGACATGCCGAAGGTTTTCATTTCTTTTCGAGAAAAATAATTTTTTATATAGAAAAGCTGATCACTCGACGAGAATCTATGCCAAAAACCATACAAGAAGACACTTTAGAAATAATGATGCCTATACAGGGTGAGCTAGCTGAATTGAAACTTTTCGTCATTTCGAGTTTTGACACGACACATCACCACAAAATATTTTATTACTAGAAAACCGAATAATCTGGAGCAAGCAAACTTCCGTACAGAAGGGTTACAAGTACGACACACCAAAAGATCGTATCCATACGATTGAAAATGCCAAATTGACCATTTTTTTCTGTTGTCAGTTTGAAAAAAATCTACTTTAATCGGTTCGTGTTATCCAATACAGAGCTACTTTCAAAAAAAATCCCAGATTTGTAAATCTCGACATCTCTGCTAGAAAAAGCTCCGAACAGGTAAAAAAAAGTAAGGTTTTCATTTCTTTTCGAGAAAAATAATTTTTTATATAGAAAAGTTGATCACTCGACGAGAATCTATGTCAAAAACCCTCGCAAAAACTATACAAGAAAACACCTTAGAAATAATGATGCCTATACAGGGTGAGCTAGCTGAACTTAAACTTTTCATTATTTCATTATTTCGAGTCTTGACGTGTCGTGTGTCGCACGTCACCACATAATATTTTATTAATGAAAAACCGTACATTAAGAAGCAGGGTTTTTTTTTATAGCAGTGGCACACACACTAAAGGGAGATCTTATGGCGCTCGACAACAGTTGTGTGTGCGAAGATGTTGATTGACACGGTTCTTGAATAGTTGTAGGGTGAAATTAAGGGGAAACAGATGTCCTGGGAGTAAGTTCTACAGTGATGAAATTCGCCAGACAAAGGAATTCTTGTAAAGCGGTGTTCTTGTTGTACGGCAAACTGGTGCGCTCTTGCCATCTCTTGTGACCGTCTGACAGGCGCTGCCAGGGGCGGGATGAGGCGGGCCAAATCCTAGGAACGTCTGTAGTGAAAGTATCTGTAAAACAGGGACATCTCGGCCACATGTCTGCGGTGTTCCAGACTATCCACATTCCGGGTCAACTCCGGGTCGCCTACGAGACGCACAGCTCTCTTCTGAATGGAATCCTTTGGTGCGGCACCCCAGATGTGTGAGCAATATTCTAAGCACGATCTTATTTGCGCTTTGTAGAGCAAGAGCAACTGCTACGGTGTATACAGTTTTTTGTTGTGAAATAGCGCACCAAGCTTCTGGAAGGCTGATTTTGCGATGTTAGCAACGTGGTCATGCCAGGACATATTGCTGTTGACAGAGACATCCAGTAGTCCGATTGACGAGGATGAAGGAATGGTCGATTCTGCCATAATGATGTCAGGGCCCGTCGCGTCGTATTGGTCCTCTTGGTAAACGTGGCTGCTTGGGTCTTTGCTGCATTGAACTGGACCAAATTTCTGTCGCCCCAAGTTTGAACTTTCTCCAGGTCTTGAGCATCACAAGCCTTATATAATGATAGGGCACACACCTTGCCCCGATCAGGTGCTTGTTATGCGCGCCGAAAACACGTTCTTTGCCGTGTGGCAAAACGCGGAGAACACCAAAGCATGTCATTATTATAAGGAATGTACCATAATTTTGAAAATAAATATATATTATGTATGTATGTAACACCGGAATATTTGGCAATTTTTTGGTGACCAGGTACAGTTTTTGTGGATTTTATGGCAAATTTTGAGGTCAAATTTCCCATTCAGCAAGTCGAGTCGAATACTTTTTGTGGTAAGTAAGTAGACTTATTTGCTTAAACCCTCATTTAAAATTATTTGAAGCTGGGGAAATGCACTTGGATCGAAGTCTATAGCATCTGTGGCAAGCACATCCAAAGTATTTGTTCATATTGTAATTATTCGGATTATTTCTCCCATTTCTGCAGTCTACACAAATTATGTAGATATTGCACACCGTACTAATCATTAATTGTTAATTATAAACTAGGACTTGATAGGTAAATCCTATTTTTTTATACAGTTTTTGATGGTCTTTTGAAGTTTCCATTTCTGTCGTGTGGTCTTAAGCGCCGTTTTTTTTTATAGAAAAATGTATGTTGCAATAATTATTATAATTTTTGACAGATCTGATTAATAGAAATAACGGCGATTTTTATACTGCACTCCGTAAAATTATTTAAAAAGTCAGATAAAATGTATACAAATCAACAATAATTACTGTCAGTCCTTTCGTAGATCACCGGGTTATGCACTATTCCAACGAATATAAAATATTAACACAGCCAATCAGAATTACTTGCTGATGATGCCTCCGCATAGAGAATCGCGTCCTTATCTGTTCAACGCAAAGCGTCTCGCACAGACAAATATAAATGTGGAACAAGCATAACGAAAAAATCACACACCCGCACTCAATACGTGTGCGGATCAATATATGGATGACTAAACGCATGCAAAATAAATACACAGACCCTTGTTTCGGCAAGGCGGGGGTAAGCGCGGGGTGCCCTTACGACGAGTTCTCTTTGCCCCCGGCGCCGCGACCCCCTTTGCGGGTAGGTTTGAGTGACAAAACGGCAGCGCCTCACCCCTTTAGCACCCTTTCGGTGGCTGTGTTTCGATGACAAGCATTTGGTCTAGTTGTTAAAGTAGTAAAAGCGGCTCGGGATTTTGTTTCGGTTTGGTGAATGAAGTGAGCTTCGAACGATTTTTGTAGTATATAATCTGAAAGAGAAAACTTTCCGAGTCATTGAGCTATTTTTCTCAAATATCAGAGCGGTAGGGAATTGTAATGTGGGGTTAATACCTACATTTCAATTTCTAATTCATATTGGCTCTCTGCAATCCGCAATTACTTATCATCAACTTTTCATGATCAATATGAGCATGAATGAGATTGATCATTCCTGAAAAGCTCATACAATTTTTAAAGTACAGTTAAGTCGTTGTCAAATTTTCAGAGAAAATCAAGGAAAAAGATGTCACGATTATCGGAGGACATAGTTGATCGATTGAGCCAGGGCTCGACTCGTATAACATATTTTTTCTACTACCGTGCGTAAAATACTCACTTTACGCACTCTCTAAGATTCGTAAATGAGGCCTTTTTAATGTGCAGTGCGTAAAATAAGTTATTTTACGCACTAGTGCGTAAAGTAAATCTGACATATTTTTTGACATTTAGATCAGTGCGTAAAACAATATATATTTTACGCACTAGTGCGTAAAATAATTTATTTTACGCACTAGTGCGTAAAGTAATTAATAAAATTTTTGTTTTTTCCTATATTTTTTGGTAGTAGAAAAAAATTTGTATGCTACTCATGTGTAAAGTACCCTTTTTTATTTATGGGATTGGACAATATTCCCATTCATAAAAAAGGTCACTTTACACACTTGTTGCATAAATAACTATATTGGAAAAAATTTGAGATTTAACCTTAAGTATCATACAGTTTCTCTGCAACCTGCAATCACTTAGCATCAACATATTATGATCAGTATTAGCATGAAGGAGATTGGAGTATTTTTGAGAAACCCAAATAATGTTTAAAATAATAAAGCGGCGCCGCGTTCCGATAATGTATTGTTTTTCTCGAGTTGCTGGGAAAATTTACAACCACGTGGCTTGAGTCTAACATTTAAGTGGTTGGTCAATTTTTAGAGCAAATCAAGGAAGAAAGACGTCAGTATTATGGGGGGGAAATAGTTGGTCGATTGATCCGGCAAGAATATCATCAATATATTTTCACTTTAATTGCATTAGTCCGAGAATTTGTAATTCAAATAATGTACAGGATGGCTTGAGTTCGAGTCTATGTATGAGGATCTCGAAAACCGTAAGAGATATAGTGTCGGTCAAATTAGGGCAAAATTGCACATTTAAGTGCCTAACAATATGCCGATTAGAAAGTTCTAAAATTCCGAACCGAAATTTTGAAATATCTTTTTATTTTATTATTTTATTAAATACGAACTTTATTTTTTTTATCGTTTTTCAGATGATATTAGCGTTATTAATATGAATATGTATTTTAATTTTTTTTTAATTATTATTTTAAATTATTTATTTTGCTTTGGCGTAATTTTGAATAGTTTACGTTAATTAAATTTAAATAAATCCGTATTTAAAAAAAAAGTTGATGGCCTCTTGAAGACGAAACGTCGGATTCCAAAACCCTCTTCAACTTTTTTCTTAAATACGAATTTTAATTAAATTTAATTAACTTAAACTATTCAAAATTACGCCAAAGCAAAATAAATAATTTAAAAAAAGAATAAAAAAATAAAAAATACTCTAATATATTAATAACGCCCATATCATCTGAAAAATGATAAAAAACTAATTGTATTTAAAAAAAGAAACTTGATGATGGCCCCTTGAAGACGAAACGTCGGATTCCAAACTGGATACCACCATTGGATAGAGCGGAAAAAGTGACAATGCAAAAGTGCAATTCAATTCGAAATCCGTTTTTAAATAAACCCAAGAACAAAACAAGACGATTTTTCAAAATTTCTGTTTTTTCCGGTTACCTGGAAATGCTTGGAATTTCGAAACTTTCTATATTGTTACGCACCTAAATGCACAATTTTGACCTAATTTGGCCGATACTGTATCTCTTACAGTTTTCGAGATCCCCATACATAGACTCGAATTCGAGCCAC
>MU183779.1:0-49379 GCA_016904865.1 Pissodes strobi
TTTATGACCAATAAACCACATGTTTCCCCAATTTAATAATGTAAAAGAAGAACTTACCGGCTTTAAGCACGCCTTCTTAACACTACGGTTTGCGTTTTTAATGTCGCCGTATTCGACAACGGCTCTGATGGTAATATGAATTTCTACCGATTGATTGCGCGTCTTACTGAAATGTCTTTTAATCTTGTGCTGATGGGAATAAAACCTGAAGAAGCAATTAATATTTCTCTCATGACTCATGACCAAACTGGCCTTAAAATCATATTTTCAATTTTTCGCGAAACTGGTCAATCACTGGATTCCGGTTAAAGACTGGTAATTTTATCCTAATTGTGTGTATGAGATGTCTATGTATTGCAAGAGGACTGATCTTTAGTAGCACACAGATTAACGCAATGATACGTACACATACTGCAACTAATTATTTTTTTAAAGCATTACCATTGACCAACAACACCTTTCAGAAAATAGCCAAATCAAGAATTTGCGACAAACTATTGCCAAGGAACAATGCTATCTTACAGTTAAGGTACTTCGTCGGCAGAAGTACTTTAAAACATTCTATCATAAACACATAAACCTAACGGAGTAGTTAGGTTTATGATTCTATTAGGCTTCAGTACAATCAATGCACTCCTATTTACAGCCTTCTAAAGAATTGATGTTAAAGGAGAACTGTCAGTGTTAAGAGTTAATAATCTCTATATCATGTAGGAGTCCTATCTGCTATATGTGGCCCGAGAGTGCATGGCGTACAATAATATTCAACATGCTCTTTTAAAAACCATTATACCAAAGTATTAAAGGGAGTTATCCAGCTTCCACCTAGTCGATACTCAGTCGATTTAAGGTTGTAGCGTTATCCTAGGGGAGGGGGTGATACGTTAATACAAAATAAAACAAAAATCAGTGTGCTTACGGACTACACACCAGAAGTGAAACTTCATCTGCACAAAACAGAAACGGAAAATAACCTACAGGCCTCCACAGTGTATCAGGTACACGAAACATATTTCCCCCTCCATTCAACGATTGATGCTTGTCAGAGAGGGATAGGCGAATTTGACGCGGATAACGTGCATGAGAGTAATATGAAAGATGGCTATCCCCAGACGAGTTTGACGGGTTGAAGCAAAATAGCGGGTCCCTGTATACTTTCGATCGCCTCTCCGTATCACACGTTCTGTAGCGTTTGCGTTCGCATTCATTCTATCACATTATTTCATTCCCGTGTCATCCATTTCGTAAATTACGTTAGAAGTTCACCAGCGTATTCGCCAGGTACAGCGAAGTTTCACTTCAATAATGGTTTAGTCAACGTTAACACTGCCATGAATTATTTCTTTACTACCTAAAAACAAACTAGTTGCAGAACTCCAAACCACTTATAAAAATATTCGTTAGTTTTCTATTTGGTAGAGATCTGACGAAAGACTGAACCTAGCTTGATAGTAAGCCTCAGTTGGCAGGGATAATCTATAACTAATGTTTTAGGGTTAATTTGAATTGAAGCTAAACCATAATAACAGCAAAAATATAGTAGGTATCGTTGTCTAAGCAGGTATAGTAAATTTTCATTGGCACATACAATTTTGCCCATGCATTCGAAAATCCTTCTAAGTGTTTATTAAAAAATATGTCCGGTTGTAGGCTATATATTTTCTATCGATTATTTAATTCCGCGTTCAAAACTACAATTCAATTATAAATTGCGTAGTTTTCTTAAAAAATTATGTTTACTTTGAAAGTAAAGATAGAGATAGGCGAAAAAATCAAATAGGCGAAATCAATAAAAAAAAATAAATGAAAGGAAATGACGATGCTAAAAATGCCCTACATAGATCTATCATTTGCAGAGTGTGCCTTCTCAAGACGAATGCCCAAGTTGTTTATTGTACAATATCCATGTGCCTAAAACAAATGATAAATTAGTCAGATACACTCTCTTGAAGGACCGATCATTCAGAAGAGTCAGAAGACTGTAACACATGTGGACAATACCAGATTCATAAGACATAAGCCGCAAAAAAGTCGTACGAAGATGACGTAACCAAAACATGGAAAAAAAACAACTGCCGTTTTAAAAGACTTGAATGATAACATAAAAATTCTATTTTTGGGGCAGGTAATTGTGCTGCCCAAAATAAAAACTGAACGTTGTTTACAAGTTGTGTAATTTTTGTTAACAGAAATTGGGGTGCCATTGGGCCCCAATACAATAATTTTCAAATATTTTGAGTCAGGACATTCATTCATGAAAGCTGACACTATTCACGTATCTTCTTACCCACATGACGAACCAACAAGAGCATTGAACTTCATTCTGAAGATTTTATAAGTTATAAAAATGGGACTCAAACCAGAAAACCAGCAACTGCAATTCCATTTTTGCAAGACGTTAAAATATGTCACTTTAGAAAAGAAAGTAGATCCCTTTTGTTTAAAAGTGAAATTTTGGCCTTAAACTTAAAGAAATTAAATTTTTAAAGCATGTTTTGCTTGAAACAAATCGAGCCAGTGTATGTAGGGAATTAATCCAGACAAAAAGAATAAAATATTTAGAGAGTTAATAGGTCAAATGCCGCCAAGAAAACACAATTGTGTTGGCGTCATCTTCAACGAAATATCTCGGTAAACTTATTGGAGACATTGTTACGGAACAATGCTAACTTTTAGTTTTATATATTTAAAAATCCAGCAAAATGTTAAAAGTTCAAGTAATATTTTAAAATTAGGTTGACATTTTTTATTTACTTTTTTGGTTTGTACAACAACATAGCAATAAATTGCTCATCATATACTAGTTTTTGTTTACAGTAGGCATACTTGGCATACCTCCTGATAATTTTCAGGTAATTAATATAACATCTATATTAAGCTCTCCGAAATTTCGCGACTCAGCCAAATTTTTAAGTGTCCAACTTAAACACCCCTGCCCCAAGGCACATTTGTTGTACCTAAAGGCAAGACTCTTTGGACGTGGTCGTAACAATGATGCATGATTTATCGCCATTATCGGCTAAGGCCCTGTTCAATTGACGTTGTTTGGTAGTAGGTTCTAAAGTAGATATTTGTGAAACAATTATCTTGAATAATTACATTTTCTTAAGTGACCAGTCAATACTGGCAATAAAACACAAATGACCATTCTTTACACATCTATTTTTCTTTACTTGTACAGTTTAAGGAAAACGCAGTATTAATTTACATTAAATAATCGTTAGCATATACTAAAAATTAATACAAAATGAAATAAATTTGTCTATTAAAGGAAAAATGTACATAAGAAAGAAACATTTCTTTACGAGAATTAAGTTACATTTCAATCAGGTCGAACCAAGAAGTAAACCGTGATCGTTTAACACATCCAAGTATGTGCTCGTTACATTCACATTACTCATACGGGAAACATATGCGTACCACCTAGTATACATGCACATACTAAAGAAAATTCGTAACAAGTTGAGGGCGTAGCGGATAAGATCCCACCAAGATGTATATAATATATGTACATTTTAAAGATACCTTCACGGAGATTACGTCATTAGGTTCTTTTGGGGGGTTGTCCCGAAGGAGTTTTTCTTGTACCGTAAGCTCTTTTCTTGTCCCGTAGGACTATTGTACTCTTCGTTGTGTTCTTTAAAGATCTTATCACTATTTACATAACTTATTATTCGGTTGTTATTCGGAGATAAGGTTTACTTGAACATATTTGGTCACAATCACTTCCCCGTCCGAAGCCTAATCAAAATCGCGTAATTTACGAGGATCTGATCACACTAAAGATCGATGTTTAAAAGTTCTCCCTTAAAATGATGTCTAGCTATTAGATCGTAAAGAATGTAAGTAAAACCAAAGAATTTATCTATTTGTAAGGAAGGCGTCTGGACTCCCCTGCGAGTTGCTGATTTTTTAGGATTTGTTCTTAACTCCATTTGGCTCAAGAAAATTACCGAGATGAGCAATTCAAATTCTAGTATAATTGAGAAACTATATAAGGTATGTGAGAAACTCGTCCCTAGTTGAAGCGAGTGGATATTAGAATATGTGGAAATTTGGATGGGAACCCAGGTTCAAACTTTGGCGAGTGGAATTGGACCAGTCTAGCCAAGTGCAAGAAACTATTAAAATTCCGATCTCACACATCAGGAAAATGTATTAAAAAGAGAAGTAAATAAGTGTGTCGTATGTGCCCAGCGCCCGGCTCGACGCCTTTTTCCCTGCTTCTCAAAGGTTTACATCTAACAGTGCGTTTTTAAAGATTTTTTTTTTAATACCGAGTGCATTTCAATTCTGTCGGCGAGTTTTATTATTTTGGAACTTTTCTTTGTTGATTTGCCTATCTAGAATCGGCCTGTTTCACAACCAACTGAGCATTTATTGCAACAACTCTAACTTAGGATCGAGCCTGGAATCTGTTGTTTCTTTAAAAATTAGTTCTTGATATACGCTCCATTTGTATGCGGGTTAATTCGCCACCATTATAATTTTAGTCAAATCTGCAGTATCATGAGAATTTGGCATTTTAATTGAAAATTTTCTTAAAGCTTCAGTTACAAAAGGGTTTTAAAATTTGTATAGATAATTTTACATTTAATATTTCTAAAGATTAGAAATACAAAGCTTTTAAGTTTAGAGAATATTCAAGTTTTCATAATTTATCCTGCTGGTTTGCAGCAGCGAGGTAATATAAGTTTTGATCTTGTTTAGAATTAAACCGGTTATTAAAAATGAATTTTTTAATAAACAGGGTAAAATATGTAAATTAAAAGCCTTGCCGGATATACTGGATGTGGATAAACAATATTTAGTTCACTGGTTGGTGAAATGTTACATATTGCTTATCACGGGCCGATATTTTGCGATTGTATTTCCAGCGAAAATAGCATTAAAACTCGCAGCCGCCATTTAGCGTTTCGAGCGCAATTATATTTGTTAGCGAAACACCCTCGTAGTTTCGCCCAGTAGTCGTGTTGCTTCGCTCTACGTTACTTTAGTCCGATTCAATGGAAAATAAAATTTGCGTCGCTAGACAAACTTCAATTTTGGGCGGATTGAATTTTGCGCGTACGGGTCCTGAGGTTAAGGTTAATATCCGTTTCCCAATTCGCGTCATTGTCGAGAATCTTTGACGTCGTGCGCAAGTGTTGAGATTTATTGATTTTTGCTTACTGAATTTTGGTTGGTTATCAATTTTTGGTTGTGATGTGTAATTGTTGTCAGTCATAATTTTCGTAGTGGGGGTTGAAAGATTGTTCCACGTTGGATTAGCGATTTTGGTCGGGCGTCACTTTTGAGTCAACCTGTCGTCAATTGGCAGATTTGGGTGCCGGCTGGAAATATTTTTTGATTTTGCCTTTTTGAGGGATTCTCCAGTCGGGCCTTTGTTTGAAGTTTCAGGCCATATCTGTGCCTTACCTTTTTGCTTAGTGTTTGGTGTCTGAAACTGCCCTTTGGGGGATTTAAATGCTAATTTAGACAGAGGCCTTCTCGTTCATCCTTGCAGTCTGGTGATTCCGGCGTAAGCTACGAAGACCCTTACAGGGGGTACGCCTGCCGACGGGTGTACTTCTACCGACGGGTTCTACTCCTACCCACGGGCCTTTCCTGCTGGTCAAACCTGCCTTTCTGCTAGCTCTTTGACGGAGGCTACTCCACCCGTTAAGTCCTTCCTTCTTCAGTTGAGGAAGTAGCCGATTTCTTCAGTTCCTCCTGTTCCGCGAGTGAACAATTTCCTGGAGAGTCCTGGATTCGCCCAACAGATCAAGCCGTGAGAAATTCAGTTTTTTTATAAATAAATATTACTTGGTTAATTTATATCAGGTTAGTCAACCTCAACACTTGAGCGTTATTTTCTTTACCTTGCTTCTTAAGCTTTCGAAAAAAATTAGATTTTACTAAAATCCTAACCCCCAGATATCTGGGTCCTAACATTCAAGTAAAAAAAGTGTACGATAAATTAATTGGTTAGCTGCTTTTTTCACACCAATTTGTATATATAACTTTATATCTATTACGTACATCATTGTTTTAAGTAAAATTCATTTCTCTGTACCGCCCACAGTTTAGAACCATTCGGTTGTCTTTGTTTTTTTATAATTGAATCCGTAATATTTTATTATAGTGTTATTATACCGAAAACTAGTTTAAATCCTTCTTTGTTCTCATCAGCCTAACTAGCTAACTTCAATAGCGATTCGTCATTTTGTTCTTTGATAGTTTAAACGTTTTTTTTTTTAAATTTAGAACCAGATGATAACTAGTTAGTATTACGTCCTAAAGGTCTCGAAAGATGTAAACGACGCATGATCATGTACTGGGTGGTTTAGCAACCATATAGTTAACGTTTACTTTTATTTGCTTACTTGTTTTCAAACTGGTAATTTATTTAGTAGTATCTTTATTTTCTTATATTTGATAACTGGTAATCATTTGTGGTTATATTTCAGTCATAATACTCGTTTTCCTAACCAATGATTATTGCTAATTAATTATTGTTTACCTTACTTGTTGTGTAACGTGTGATTTATCGGCTCAATTTTGCTTTTGCAAACTAGCTTGCTCTTGCCATGAGTCAGAGACGAACTGACTTATTTGCTTAAATTTATCTAGAACAAGTACAGTGTGTGGTACCGTAGTAGAAATTTCATTTATTTTAGTTGATCAAAAGTCAAAAGTTTTTTTGTAACGAAAACATCTTGCCACCTTATGGTAATCAACCGATTCTCTGTTTGCCTATCTACCTGTTTTATTTGATTAGCTGGAGTATCAGTGTTCCAAAGGGAAAGTAATAAGTAAGTATACTTGATTTATACTATTTGTGCTCAATGATTGAAACGTTCTGGCTTTACTGATTTTACCTTTATTGTTATCGTTTATTACTGACTGATAAATTCCTGGCATTCAAATCTGATTTAATTTCTATCTTGTTTTTGTTATCCTCCTATTTTGTCGTGAAGCTTAAGCTAAAACGATTTCGATATTTCAACTTTGGGGTATTTCTTGCTTCTGCCGTCTACAAGCTTGTGGCGCCTTAAATAAATAAACCCACCCCTACTCTCTGACATTTGAGCTAGGGCCTAATTTGTACGCTAAAACGACAACTCGTTCTAGCATATCGACACACGCAAATTCATTCAATTTTAAATTCTCAAATTTTAAAATTTTCTTTTAATTTGGAATTATTTACTCTCGGTTCTTTCTAAGCTGGAGTGAAGGTTTTGCGTCTATTAGAGGAACAGAAAAAGCGCTACATGCTTTTCCAATAATTGTATCCAATTTCCACCAAAATTTTCAAAATATTATAAAGGATTTTTAAGGTAATTTTTGATGCACAACATCTTAGAAGCTTGAGCGCACACTACTTGCTTACAACATTACCCCTTGTAATCCAAATAAGGTTCAGTATGTATTTCATCAAACATTAGTTTCACAAATATCTCGTTGTCTTTTAAAAAGTCAAGCATATTACAAAAATTTTCAGTCAGAAATTTATTACAAACACCAATTAGTGTTTCAGGGAGAAGTGAAATAAAAAATATTCTCATGATCTCTTCAAATATTTATAAGCATGAGGAGTAATAATGAATACAATTAAAATTAAATATATCACACATCTGTTTTTTTTGCGGTAGTAAGCAAAGTGAATTGTTCAGAAAAAATAAACTACTGGACACTCGAACTTACACAAGTAGAATATTTAGCAAATTTTAAACGTTAATATCTTCACCAAGAATAAAATGTTTTGAACGCGGTTTGCGGATATTAAAAGCAGTTTACTTCCATACTGTAACACCTCCGCTACCAAATGCCTATTGAGGAGCCAAATTTTCCTCCAAATACCGCTGATTTGGGCCTCTTCAAACTAGCATTTGGTCATGGGTGTGAATTAAATTAAATCTTGCCTCGCCACTGAATAAACAATGGCTCCACATACCGATTTGCCCATGCAAGCCTATTCACTCTATGGTTTTGCAATAACCGCACGCATTTTGCTCTGCGATGGGTAATAGAAAGAGACTGGCCATTCAGAAATGTTTCTGTATTTAAATTATAATTAATAACTATTGCCCAAGAAATAATATAGGGACCAGGTGTGTATTCTAGTTTGAACAAGTTTACTTTGTTCCTATTTTTTACTGAAAACTATCCATTGGGAAGAGCAAATGTTTTTAATATAATTAAAAATTCCTCAAAATTGTAATATTTTTTTACATCTGACAGTATGCCAACGAGCTGTCGCTTTTCATCTGTTTTCCTTCCGTCTTCGCCTTTTGGCGCTGATTTGTTTTAGGCCTAGATTGTTGTTGGGAAATCGTATTGTTAGAATTAATACTAGTGCGCCTGAATCGTTTTCTTTTTGAAGATTAGTGTTCGTGAGTTGAATCTTTTTTGTGAGAATCCTATCCAACTGTGGTCTTTGGTTAGCTAGATCATTATATTTATGGCTTGGTAATTCTAAAAGTGGTCAGCACTCAGCAGACAAAGGTTGTATGATAATGAGGTAATAAAACTAATTAAGATATATTTAAAAAATACATTCATGCCACTCTACTCCAAGCTAAAATGGAATTCTCGGCTGTCTCACATCTTGTTTATGCGGCGAAGCTTTAAATTCCCTTTCATGTATTGAGAGAAAGTTTGATTAAATAATGTAGTCTTACAGTTGCATCTGGTATTTTTGGTGCGTTGATGATATATCTGTATTAGTTTTAAAAATTCGCACGTAAGTAATTTGTACGCGAGTAACGTAAAAATTAACAGAAAAATGTTATTAAATTAAAACAGATTCAATCCCCCATTTAATTAGGCATATTTGTTTGTATAATGCATGCACTTTACTATTTTAGGCGCTTTTTTCGGTTTCTATCGTCTTTAATCCTTATTAAAAAATCAGAAAAGTTTAAATGATCTCTCATATATTTTGTGGAAATTTAAAACAGCAATTTAGTTTCTTCTATTATATTTTTCTTTAAAAAGTGAGTGTCTTTGAGATATTTTTAATGCTTTTTCACATGCATTTAAAAATTAGCCACCCTACGAAATAGGTAAATTTTGGTTTCGAAGTGACGGATATGTTTTATGTAGTTATTATAATATGTTGAGTGCACGCAAAGTTGCTGAAAATCATGCATGATAGTTTGCTGGCTAAAAACTGCTTGAATGTGATATTATTTTATTTAACATAAGTGCTCGACCCGCAATTTTTAAAATGCATGAAAGCTGTTTCTCTAAAGCAACAAACCTAAATGCATCATTTTCAAGCCATTTTGCACGTACGAAATATATTTTTTAGATTATTTCCTGAGGTAAAACCATATGTATTAATATACTGTCAAACTAATACAAAATTACGTCAACCGCATAAGCAACAATGAAAGACACCAGAACAATGAACTTTTCAGTAGCAATTGCAGCGCATATATATACAACTGTATGTGTCGTGGTGCGAAGAAGGAGAACTCTTTTAACAAAATACGAAAATAACCTAATGCAATTTTTCTACATCATGTTGGAGTGCAAAATTGTCCGGTTATTTAGCTGCACGAATGTGATTCATGTGACTATTTCCCTTGTATATGTAAATTAGAGGGTTATTTTAAATCACTTTTTGGTAAGAATTGGATTTCGACACGATTACACTGAGAATTTAGTTTATGTACGAAAATGACCATAAAAAGTTAGTAATTGAAAACACCCCGCTAAAAATTCACCGATGATGGCTCAATCCGAGAATTGACCTGAGATTATGTCAGTCTCAATTGGGTAAGCTAAAAACGTAATTAGACCAAAAGTTGTTCGGTAAATTCTCCATCGAATACCATTTGTGTTTAAAAATTGACCATAAAAATCCGGTGTAGGACGCAGCCACTTGGACGCGGCCATTTGATACGCCGATACACTATGGTACCAGCTATTTGAGTCCCAGACATTTAGGCCCGAGGATATTAAATACATATTATGAAAATTCTATTTTTAAAGTAAAATATATACAAATGGGCGTAGGACCTTTGGTCATCGACATAAATTTGAAAAAGCATAATTTTGAAAAGAAGGGGATCCTATTCCAAGGATTCAGTTTTGTAAAATGTTGCTTGTTAAAATGCAGAAAGATCTCAGTTTTCTGGGCTCGATTATTTGGCGTGATGAGTAAAAATTAACCCGAGATATTTAACAGGAGGAATTCTTATATCTGGGAAAAAAAACCTCATTTCATCAAAGAAAGGGGATTTCAAGATAAAATTGTATATAAAGTTTTTGCATATTAATGGAAAATAGGTCTGAATACCTTAACACTAGAAATAAGATTATCGTGCTGGTATCCTAATAGATGACGTTTTCGTTAATTTTAGATACAGTATTTTTCGGGTTATTGCTTTTTTTTTTAAATATGTAATAACTGTGTTAGTGAGCGTAATTCAACCAAGTCCGGGTTTATTTTAACCTTTATTAATTTTTCTGTTAACCGATTTAGTTTTAATTTATATCGTTTATAAGATTGGCTTAATATTTTCCTTGTTTCATTGGTGGTAGAAGGGGATAGTGTGTTTTGAAATTTTCTACACGTTTTTGCTACTATTCCATTACACTCTCCCTGATTAAAAAAGATATTTAAATTGTCAGAATATAAATAGTTCTATGCCATTTCAAACAAACACCAGCAAAGATAATATTCTTTCAGTTTTGATATGCTAAAATAGTTTAATTTATTTGAATCCATCATGGCCTATTTTACTATATTCTTGAAAATTTAATAAGTTCCGGCTTTAAAACATGAATATCTAGAACAGCATTGCCGATAGGTATAGGAACATTGCAAGTTTTTGAAATAAGCGTGCTTTAGAGAAAACATTGCTCAACAAACATATAGGCCATTCATTTTGTAAAATTGAAGTTATTGTAAAAAGAAAATCTCAACACGGCCATATTTCTGAGCCACCGAGTATAAAATGAAAACATAATATTGCATATTTTTTCTAGAACCATATAATGCTTGCGCTATTAAAAATAACATAGTTGACTCCATTTCCCCTCAAACCAGATGTGAGGAGTGAGGAGGTGCCAAAATATTTTACTTATACAGTTCATAATAAACGGCTAAGGTTTGATGTAGTTTGGGGCACCCTCTATGGGGGAAATATATTATATATGGTTTTGCCTCATTCTGCTCCTACCCAGCAAATTATCACCTTTGACGGACTTACCATACTTATAACGCGACACATCTTTAAAATAAAATAGATTAAAATTGCACCATAAGTACAACACCGCATTTTGTAATGATTTACATGCAGTATAATAACAACATAATTACCTATTTGTTTAATCTTGATAAAGTTTGTACTTTACATTATAAAAAAAAACAGTACTTAGGCTATTTATTTTACAATTTTTTTTATCTCAAATAATTAAGTCTGGAATTCTTAGTATTTCTTTTGAGAACCCTAATTCCCAAAATGGTTTCGAATATGTTTAGTATAAAATAATTATTGAGGTTTTCCAATAATTTATCGATAATGCTTAGAAATTGTTTTCGGCCCTTTGATTAGAATGGTTTATTTTGTCATCACATTATTGATTCATAAAGTACCAAACTATATTTTATTTTTAGGTTATGATACAAGTTAGACCATAGTTTAAAATGGAATACGACTATGCAGATCAGTTAGATCTCGAATGGCAAAGTCTATTGCAGAAACATCTTAAAGATTTTTCCTGCCAAAGAGGGAACAAACAATACTCATACGATGAGATTTTAGAAAAAGTATTTTGTCCAGGTAAATATTATTTATTTTTAGTATGATTTCTAACATAGGAAAATAAATCCTATTACTTGAAAAAATAACCATGAAAAATTATTTCGGAAAAACATTACCCTATATATTTTAAAATTGTTATATTGTTGTTTAATATTCTAAACATTCTTTATATTGCAAACCTGGTTCTCAAGTTTCACTATTTTTGGAATATTGGCATATTTCCAGACCTGAAGGAGCTGCAGAATCTAAATGGCTTGTCTAATTTTTTCACGACCAGTTGTAACGTCTACTTTTTGTTTACCCTGAAAAACACGTCTATATTTTTACAAAACAGAACCAAACTGTAAAATGTCTACATTTTGTTGCACAGTTTATTTGGATGTGGATTTGAATGACCATCTCGACAAAGAAACAATGTGAACGTAAAGAGGGAAGTTTTCCGGTGAGGATGTTCACAGGTCACACCGATGGCTCATGATGGGAGCGGGAATCTTCTTGGACGCTAGCGGTACCCGGGAAAACTTCTCCCTGGAAACGCGTGCAACAGTGTTCCAAGTAGAAGTGTACACAATCTTGACGATTACAACAATGGACGAGGTCAGACAAAGAAATAAAGAAGAATTAGTAATTGCTTTGCGCTTAGGGTGGTCTATGCACCTAGGGCTAACTTTAAATTGACCCAGACGTGTATTAGAGGTGATATGGGTGCCGCGACACAGCGGGGTGGCGTTGGACAGGTGGCAGATGAACTGGTACACCATGGTAGGAGTCAATAGAGGGTGTAGTCCAGAAAGCGGTGATTTTTTTTAAATTTATTTTCCCAGTCTGCGTATATGACATCTGGGGTGCCGCACCAAAGCACACCCTAAAGCTGCTGGATTCCATTCAGAGAGAGCTGTGCGTCTCGTCGGCGACCCGAAGTTGACCCGGGATCTGGATAGTCTGGAACACCGCAGACATGTGGCCGAGATATCCCTGTTTTATAGATACTTTCATGGCAGATGTTCCCAGGATATGGCTCCTATTGCCACAAAGTATCATTGATCAGCTCCAGACTTTGTACTTCGGTGTTTTCCAGCCTGGAGGAGGACGATGGGATTTGATGGGCCACATCCCGTGGCAACTCGTAATAGCGGAGGCGTCACTCCCGTAGTCAAACGGCTCTCACCAGTTTGACGTTCCTGCCAGATAATGCAATGCAGCCCCGCTTGCCACAAACTGTCATTGATCAGCTCCAGACTTTGTACTTCGGTGTTTTCCAGCCTGGGGGAGGACGATGGGATTTGATGGGCCACATCCCGTGGCAACTCGTAATAGCGGAGGCGTCACTCCCGTAATCAAACTGCTCTCACCAGTTTGACGTTCCTGCCAGCTAATGCAATGCAACCCCGCTTGCCACAAACTGTCATTGATCAGCCCCAGACTTTGTACTTCGGTGTTCTCCAGCCTGGGGGAGGACGATGTGATTTGATGGGCCGCATCCCGTGGCAACTCGGAATGGCGGGAGTGTCACTCCTCGTAATCAAACTGCTCTCACCAGTTTGACGCTCCTGCCTGCTAATACAATGCAGCTTCTCTTGTCACAAACTGTCATTGTTCAGCTCCAGACTTTGTACTTCGGTTTTATCCAGCCTGGGGGAAGACGATGGGATTTGATGGGCCACATCCCGTGGCGACTCGGAATGGCGGGGGTGTAACTCCCCGTAATCAAACTACTCTTACCAGTTTGACGTTCCTGCCTTCAAATACAATGCGGCCCCTCTTATCACAAACTGTCATTGATCAGCTCCAGACTTTGTACTTCGGTGTTCTCCAGCCTGGGGAGGACGATGGGACTTGATAAATCTTTACTAATACTAAAACCATATGAAAGCCATTTTCATCAGTGGAAAAAAGTGCAGTGCATTTGTTACTTCCGAGGCATTTTCCGCCTCAACCCATCAATATAGATAATATTGCTCAGTATCACTATAACTGAACAATTCTATCGGTGTTTGCTAACTGGGAAAATAAGTACTAAAAAAAATCACTCCCTCCTGGACTAGTACTGTCGCCTAAGAAGACACATGCGCCTGGTGGGAATATCGCTACTTGTCTGAACTAAAATACATCCTAGGTAACAAAACTCATAACAAATAAGAATGCAACTTTATCCATATTTGAAATATGTCATACTAAATGTGGCAGCACTGTTTGTCCCGGTACGTAGCATACGCTTACGCGTGATGCTCAATACGAATCTAGCACGACATAGTTTGAAAACCGATTTTGTTTGTTTGGTGTAGTGGTAGGATTGTCAACTTAGTAGATTTTCTACTAAATCTGGTAGATTCAGGTCTTAATTTGGTGGGCAAATTTGTGTTTTAGTGGGCAGTAGAAAATCTAGTAGAATCATAATTATAATTAAACGACCTTCTATTTGTATCGCTACATTGTAACTCTAGGTTCATCTAATTGAGTTGTGTGTGGAACAGCTAGTTGGTAGCACACTGTGTCTTAAAATCTTATCTATACAGTTTATTATAAACTGAAGAGCCATCATAATATTACACAGGGAAAAGGGATGGAATAGAAATGGTTATTAATTGAAAAAATAATTCAATATAAATGTTTCTCAGCGCATAAATCCCTTTATGGAAGGAAATCAACCAATGCGTAACAGTATCATGCAGGAGCA
This sequence comes from Pissodes strobi, assembly GCA_016904865.1. Taxonomy (NCBI): domain Eukaryota; kingdom Metazoa; phylum Arthropoda; class Insecta; order Coleoptera; family Curculionidae; genus Pissodes; species Pissodes strobi. The sequence goes on from MU183779.1 coordinate 14,437, forward strand.
GACACCACCCGATGTAGCCAAAGCTCTTTTGAAAATATTTGAAACTGGTTGTTACCTCTTTCTGACACTATTAGTAGAGTTAAGCTTCCACCGTTCAAAACAGCAGCTGGAACTCTGACCCAGAAGCAATTTAAAATTGAACAAAAACAAAATAGATAGACTCGTCGTATTATCGAGCTAGCGAAAGAACGGAGATATAGTATGAAGTAACTATTAAGGTACGAATTGGCACATGATATCTTAATTTTTGAAGAAGGAGTTTTAAAAAATGAAACCTAAAATTCTAGCTTTTTTGTTGAATTAAACATGGTACTAGATGACCAGGACTACACTCTAGTAAGTAACTTAGGCAAATTTTGTCTATTGGTTGATGTTATGATGCGTATTCCAGGATCTTGCTATTGCATTCTGCAACATGATAAGTGCTACACTGAAAGGACGTTTAAACAGAATGGACTTTATGTTTGATAGCTACTTAGAAATCTCACCCAAGTGTGGAGAGAGATAACGAAGATATGGCAAAGGGTATATTACACTCCATTCAACCATAGATGATGTACAATTACCTATACAATCTCAGAAAGTTTGGGACTGGGTAGAAAATAAAATTAAGCTTAAAATATTTATTCGAAAATATCTGCTACAACATACCTATCGATTTTGGGAAGGGGTTGGAATAGTATGCAGTGCAACTAACCCTCTCAGTAGTGGTGGTTCATCACGTACTTCTAGTACCCTTGACATGTTACAAAGGAATAACATGGAAGAAGCAGATATGCGAATTATGGTGCATATCTTATGCAGTGCGAGAGGGTAATCAAAACATATATACTTCTTCCGACACCGACATAGTAGTTATGGCACTGTATCATTTCAGGACTTTTGAAGCCGAAGGGATACAGGTAACTTATTTTGATATATTTTTTAATTTTTCGATAAAGAGTGCTTTATTATTTTAGGAACTTTGGTTTAGAGCAGAAGTAGGAGCAGCTAGGAAGGATGTTCCGTTGCACTTAATGGCTAAACGTCACAGATCAGGATTGTGTACTATTCTTCCAGTTTTTTACCATTTGAATGGTGCAGATTATACAAGCAAAGTTGGAACCAAGCGTAGTGCTCTTGGTGCTAGTCTAGTAAAATTTCTCGGCAGTTTTGCTAAAGACAAAAAATGATATTCTTGTTTGAGACAAATTTTACTAGCATAACTTTTACAGGTACGTCTGAAAGGATAATCGAAGATTCAGTGCAGAGTGCAGAAGAGTATCTTATTCAAGTGATTCGCCCAGGTAACTCATCAAAAACATTTGATGGGTTAATATCACCATGAAAAAACTGTTTCTGTAACAGCCTTACCTGCTGCGAGCAATAAGTCTACATATTTTGCGAACCTTTTTTGTTGTTTATAACCAAAACAACTGTTTGGAAGAAAAAGTACATCTTTGGATTCTTTTTTGTTTGGATACAAGATGGAAAATGATAGTCTTATACCGAAATCCTTGTACAATATTTTCCTGCAGCCGAAGAATTAGATCGGAATTGCAACTTTGGTATATGTTCACGTGAAAATAATTGTTGTTGCAAGGCAGCTGGATGAACATGTTGTTCTCCCTATAGTTGTCGTATAACATCTCAGTGTACTAATCCTTATGATACATAATTTCATATTATTTCTCTTTAGTTCTACCTACCTGATTTTATACTGATATTTTGGACCATCCTGTATAATACCAATAACATAAATATTTTACAGATATACTGTAAATTCTATTCCACAAGAACAACACATACAAACTCACATCTTGAGTAAATAAAGAATATTTGTATGCGAAAATATTTTTAGTTTTAATACAGAACCTCCCTGTATAATAACCAAACTGGCCATTTTTGTGCCTGGTAACCAAATGATACTAAATATGTACGTCTCAGATAACATAATGCCACAAAAATAAATCGGGGATCGCTCAAAAATACAGGATGTTACCTAGCCTATGGACTACATGTCTTTCAGTACATCGCTCTCTGAATTGGACATTGGTATCTAATAATTAGCCTTTTACTTTAGAAGATTTGAATAATTTATATAAGAACAATAAGTATTAATTTTCACTTTTTCCAAAATTAAAATCACGAAACTTGACACTAAACAATATTTGCTTCCATAGTAACGAAGTAATAAATAAATATCTCTGAACTCACTTCACTATTCAGACATAATTCTACGAGACTCGTTGGAAAACACTATTTTTCGTAATTCGCTTTATTTTACCACTTTATTTCGCGAGTTCCACAGAAACACCCTCGCTCGCTACGAAAAATAGTACTTTACTCAACTGGTTGTACAAATAACTAATAAAACCTTTTCTCTGAACTCGCATTGTTTGTTTTATTAGGGACATATATATAAAGTTTTCTGGTTAGAGTAACTATTACACGGTCAGGCCGGAATTGACTTCAATAGGAATATTTTGGTTTATAATATCGATTTTTTTACGATATCCAAATTACAGTTTTGTGATCTTACTGCCGCGGCAGTAAGATCACAAATTACTTAATGAGGAAAATAAGTATAATTGCTATGATATTGACTTGTTATTGCATGCCATTGCTCAAGAATAACATTTATCCTTGGTTCGTAATATTACGAATAGTTACGTGCGATTAGCTATATTGTTTACGGAATATTCAGAGAATATATTCATTCTGTCGTTGAAAAAAATATTTTCGGTTAACTTGTACTTCATATATTTCGCGTGTTATTAGTAATTAGCAAATGTTGTTGTCCTATTAGTACACATAGATGTTTGTGGACCACCGGCACCGTTTACATACATTTGAAGTAAATGGGGATTATACATATCATAGTTCGTCTGTGATAATATCAAAGGTTATCGTTTTGAAAGACAGTTGTGGTAACCTAGCTAAGTCAATGAACCTAAGTTTAATATAACATTATTGTTTAAATATTAATATTAAGGCGACAAGAGTGAGAACCTCTCAGATGATTATTTTTAAATTGATAATTAATTACTATCCTTTATAATTGATTAGTATGTAGAGCAAACTGTATCGACGTTCGACAATTAGTTTGAATAAAAGAAACCAATAGAGTAAACGTTTATATATCCTTGACATTTCTTGAACAAGTTTTGGAGATGTATTTGAAACATTATTTAGAGGAATGCTTTTTTGCAGTTTTTTGCATTCGGCTCCATGACTTTTATGTTACAAATTATAATTTCGTGGGCAATAAAATACTACTAATTTACGATTACGTTTTTGTTACTTAAAGACAAAACGAATGGTTTAAAGTTTTCGCGGAAGCTACAATAACAACTCCTAACTATTTTTCTTCATGGGCAGCAAACGAGCAGTGACTGTGACTGTAGCGGCATCTGTATAGACACCAAGAACATCCGCACTTTAACGTATAAGATATATTTATATTTTAACACACACCGCCTCAATGCAATGTAAATATTTTCAGTTGAGGTTTTTAACCTATGAACAGTCAGATGTTTTGAAAGTTGACCGAAGTGAGTGGGATACCAATCAATTTATATAAAATACTTTTTTATTTAATTGGAATCTATAAATGAGATATTCAAACACGTTAATTTCTAAAACTGCATAAAACAGGCATAAATGGAATTGTGTACAATATTAAACATTAGTTAGATTGCTTATTTGAAAATGCAATCCTTAAAGCTATTGAAATTTAACCCTAGCCAAAGATTTTGTGAACAAATCAACACAGTTTTGACCAGTGTTAATATAGTCAATTTTTCATACAATTCATGCAAAGATATTTGATAAAATGATATCAAATATCAATATGTCTACCGAGTCTACCTCGTTTAGAGTTCTCGAATATTTTCATCATAGGTACATATTGCTCTTATATTGTCAACCTACATTATAACACTTTTCTGTTTCTGGTCACTAGATTCTAATGACTCCTTGGATGTTCATTAGTTCATGTGACACTGAAGCTGCTGCTATGTATTCAGCTTCCATGGATGACGCAGATTTACCTTCTCGAATACCATGCAATGAGATTTTCTGAACGGAAGCACACAAAACCACTAACCCGTTCGATTTTCTGTGTCCCCTCCCCAATCAGAGTCTGATATAAAGTTCTTCGATACCCTATGTTAGTTTAATGTAAGAAGTTTGCTAGTACTGGAATAGCAGTATTGCAGGGATGGTTTGTCGCTTTACATATCCTAAATGCAATATCTTACTTAGATACTGTCACGGCTAGCAACCATGCGAATGTTTTTGTGCTACCCTATAGAACTAGCCTAGTCGCATCTACATATGAGACATCGCCGGCCGCGAAGATTCAGTAACTGTGGTGGAATTCTCTCGATGCACGCAGCCCTGATCGAGAATAATATAGAGAGGCCTCAATTCGTACGGAGTATTCGCGATAGATTTTAGATTGTATATAAATGGCAGGCACGACGCGTATTGAGTTAGTTAATCATTGAGTGTTGAATTGTAAAGATCTATTAGTTGTAGAGTTATAAGAGTAGTTTAGTGTGTTTAATTGTAAACAGTGATAAAGGATAAAGAGAGTATTAGTTTAAAATACTAAAAGCTGTAAATTCGTCAGAACCCACCGGAGAAACGTATCAATACTAATGAGATATATACATCATGCAACATACCAATTGTTGGGGAAACATCCCAACATGTGTAATACCTTTCGTTTTTCACCGTATAGTTTGGTGATACCACCCTGTATGTCCGTAGTATGAATGAGCCATAATTCAACTCTGAATAGATTTATTTCACCCCAGGTAAACAGCAAATTTGTGCATTTAAAGCATTGTATTTAAGTGTCTTAGTTCTAACCTGGATTGTCGGTATATTAGATTCCGTTATTTGCAACAGTCGCTGGAAAGAAAACTGTCACTACGTCATGGAAATCGATATTAATGGTTCTCAATTCAATATATCTTTGTCTCTGTCGATGTTGACAATATGTCAAATAAAAAAAGAACATGCTTCCACCCTCTCAAATGCATCCGTCTCCGCGCAATTTCCCACTCTATTTTCTCATTTCTCCCTGCGGCGGCGCCGCCGGTAGGAGAAATTAGATTTTAGCGCCTAACAAACACTCATCTGTGATGCATCGATCCAGTCATCGCTCTGCATGAATTTGGTGCCAATTACATCTTTCCAGTTGCAGCCCTGTTTGATGCCAAGATGTTTAGTACTTTTTCTCATGTGTTTGCACAGATATTTAGAAAGTAATTGCTGTAACTCTGTTCTCTTTGTCCAAGCTTGGACAAAGAACTCTTTTGGGCGTTTTAACGCATTCTCTTGAGACAATACAGCTCGTGGCGTCTCTGCTGATGAAGATAGAAGAAGTTAAAATGGCGGACGGAAATTTGTAAGTATACAAATCAGTCTTATCTATATCCCTGACAAAGTTAATTGACAGAATCGAAGAAGACGGAAAGTACAAGGTATTTTGTGTGAATGGAAAGGCAGTTACTTGAAAAAGATCGTTAATTAAATTCAGTTAAGAAAGGAGGTATCTAGTTCATGTTAAACCTAAATAATCAAGAAGTTTAGTTAGACATTTAATCATAGTTAACCGTATGTACAGGGTGGCTCGAATTCGTGTCTATGTATGGGGAACTCGAAAACCGTAAGAGATACAGTGTCGGTCAAATTAAGGCAAAATTGCGCATTTAAGTGCCTAACAATATGACGATTAGAAAGTTTTAAAATTCCGAGTATTTACGGAGATGTCCGGAAAAAACCGAAATTTTCAAAAATCGTTTTATTTTTTTTCTGGGCTTATTTAAAAACGGATTTCAAATCTAATTGCACTTTTGCATTGCCACTTTTTCCGCTCTATCCAATGATGATATCCAGTTTGAAATCCGACGTTTGGTCTTCAAGGGATAACCATCAACTTTGTTTTTTTAAATACGAACTTTAATTTTTTTTATCGTTTTTCAGATGATGTTGCCGTTATTAATATGAGTATGTGTTTTTTTTATTATTTTTATTATTTTTTTATTATTTTTATTTTATATATTTTGCTTTGGCGTGATTTTAAATAATTTAAGGCAGGCTCTTTTGAAATTTTCATATTCTATAAAAATATTTTATTTGTTTTTTGCATTAAGTGGAAAATTGGAGCCCATATTAATAATTAAAAATAGTAAAATTATTTTTTTCGAGAATATGGCCATGAACTATTACTCAAACAAGTTGCGTAGTGCATTTTATTTATAAGCAAAATTCCAATAGGTGTTTTTCCATGAAAGTTCCTATAGTATCACGTAGTATGATTATAAATTTTTGATGTTCTCTATTAAATAAATTTTTTAATTGGTTAAAAGTTGGGAATATTTTATCTTTGCAGCAAGCAACTTGTTTGAGTAATAGTTCATGGTCATATTCTCGTAAGAAATAATTTTACGATTTTTTATTTTTAATACGCTCCAATTTTCCACTTAATACAAAAACAAAATAAAATATTTTTATAGAATATAAAAATTTTAAAAGTACCTACCTTAAATTATTTAAAATTACGCCAAAGCAAAATATATAATTAAAAAAATAATAATAAAAATAAAAAAAAATGAAAAAAAAAACACATAGTCATATTAATAACGCCAATACCATCTGACAAACGATAAAAAAAATTAAAGTTCGAGTTTAAAAAAAGAAAGTTGATGATGTGAAACGTCGGATTTCAAACTGGATACTATCATTAGATAGAGCGGAAAAAGTGGCAATGCAAGAGTGCAATTCAATTTGAAATCCGTTTTTAAATAAGCCCAGGAAAAAAATAAAACGAATTTTCAAAATTTCGTTTTTTTCCGGATATCTCCGGAAATACTCGCAATTTTAAAACTTTCTAAACGGCAAATTGCTAGGCACCTAAAGGCGCAATTTTGCCTTAATTTGACCGACACTGTATCTCTTACGGTTTTCGAGTTCCCCATACATAGACACGAATTCGAGCCACCCTTAGCACCTATTTAGTTTTATGTGTGAAAGGATAAATGCTTGAAAGTAGTTAGAAATTATTGTATATATTAATCATATTTAATGCAAATTAATTATTACATTATTAAAGTAAGTAATACCTGAAATACATGTTTCCCCCAATCACCCTATTTTAATGCAGTCCACTAATGAAAGTGGATAATTATAAAATTAATTACTACCCCCACCTTCGTGGTCATAAGTGATTTAAGAAATAATTGTTTATACCGACCACCAATCTACGGTAAAAAATTTATTTTCTTACCAAATCTTCATCCAGTTTGAAGTTAACCTTCATCCTTCTTTACTAACTTTGATGCTGAATTCCCTATAAGGTCTTTAGTTAATTCAACATTTTTTTTTGTTCCATAACAAATACTACCAGATAAAAATTATTATCTTTAATATAAAGACGCAAATAATGTTCTGACCTTTAAATCACATTTCATTACTTTGTTGCACTCCGAAAGCCATATAGAGTGCTATTAGGTTTGAAAAAATTATTAGTCCATCTGGTCGTTTTATGTATATATCTTGAACTAGCTCGTCATTTAAAAATTCAGTGGGACATCTACTTGTCGTCTTGACTTCCACCCTCTTTATATTGCTGTTGACATTTACGTTTTTATAGTAGTCAGCCTTTTTAGCACCACCATCTGTTAGTTTAAAAATTAAACGAGTATCAACGGATTTATAATTCTTTGATAGTTCTATTGAGGTTGTCCAAGTATTCATCTTCTAATTTGATTTAAGTTATTTTTTCCTTGCTTCAGTCCCTTCTGCACAACTCCTAGTTTCATTGGAAATTATTGGCGTTTCATACGAGTTATATACCTAATAAACAAAAAGATTCATACATTTCACATTCATTTAGATGATTTGGCCTTCTAGTAATTCTTTTTGATCTGGTTTGTGTTTGATATTCTATTTCATCTTCGCTCTCTTCGTTAAACTCTTCCAATCCTTCCCTTGAGTCTTCTACATCATAAAATTGTTATTTTTCTAGTTCTTCTTCTTTTAGTAATACGATTGCATTTCTGTTTTGACATTTTGCTCATTTATTATTAATCGCTGATTTTGTTGGAGATCATTTTTAAACCCTAAGATACTTTGTTCAAAATGTTTGCCCCTTCATCTATTTGCTTACTCTGCTAAAGATATCGATAGTATCTATGTAATCACCTCCACAATAGCCTACCATAAAAGCTTGTTTTGCCTATAGTGCCAGTTTGTGTTCTTTTAGTAGAGTAATGCGCCAAGCTTGAGAACCAGAAATTTTAGGTTTGCTTATGTCATCTCGGTCATGCCACTTAATTGATTTTGCTTCACCCTACGGCGATTTGAGTGCACATGAATCAATAATCTTAGTTTTGATCATATTGCGAGGTAATCTGTTCATGCGCTCAATTTTTCCATTCACTTATGGACGGTCAGCCATGATTTACCCTAAATTAGTGCCTTTGTGTTTGACAGAATTGTTGAAATGGTTGTAGGTAAACACATCGCCACTGGCTAAATGAAATCTCTTAGCTTTAGCTTCAAATTATCTTTCAATTTCACTTGAGTAGTAAAGCTTTTTTTCCCTGCATGTCCTATCTTCGGTGTCATGCATCAGAATCAATGGTAACATGCGATAATAATAATAATAACTAATAATAAATTTATATTGCCAAAAAAATACACAAAGTACATTGGGTCGTCATTAAAAATACAAAAAAGACGAGAAAAAATACCAAATTACTACCTTAGCCTATTTTTCAGTAATTTTTGAAGCTAAACTGAGATTATATTTTAAATTCGGCACAATTCTAATATATTGGTGCTGACAGTTTGCATCTAACTTGTCTAATTTATTCGATTTTAATAGTTCACCATTAGCAATATTGATATAAACGGATTTATCCAAAATCTTGATATTAGTCACATGCGGCTTTGAACTTTCCTTTACAAAATGGTTACGAGTTCCTGAATCGAACACAAAACTATTACTACGAGGGTTTTCTTCTATATCACACAGATTAGCAACAAATAAAACAATTTATTGCTCGGGTGCATTGGCTTGATGTCTATCTTGCCCTGGGTTTTGACTAAAGCTACGATTACAGCCTCTAAAATACTTTCCTTTAGAATATCCTCGAATCGAACCTTTAAAGTTATTGCGGAGTTTCTGTGAGATAGATTACTATTATTTCGCTGTAGATAATTTGCTTGATATTGGAATTTGCTGTCACTTTTAAAACAGTTCCTGGCATATGCTTTAAAACTTACTTCATCACTGTCTGCGTTTGCTTTTTCCTATCTAGAACCTAGCTTAAGTTCTCCATAAAGCAACCTGGCTTTGACAAAGTGCATTATTTTTACATTACTTGCGTTGTTTCACTTTGCTTTAGCTGAAACTTTTAAAATTTTTGTTTTTTTCCACTCTGTAGGTGGGTCTCATTCATTATTACAACCTGACACTGTTCTCAGTGATCTCCCTTAATAACGTGAAGATTCAAAATATCCAATTGTTGGCTTCAAGAATAGGCGCCGATATACTGCTAAGGCTGCCATGTTGTTGTTTCTGCTGGTACGAAAACTTTTAGAATGCGATTACCGTTGCCCACAATTATTATCCCTGATTGAACTGTCTGAGCTTAAAACTGGTTATATTTCATGGGCAATAAAACAATACCAATCTACGATTACGTTTTTATTAGTTAAAGACAAAACGAGAAGTTTAAAGTTTGCGCAAAAGCAACAAAAACAAGTAGTAACTACTTTTTCTATATGAGCAGCCATGGGCGTAGACAGGATTTTTTCTCAGGGGGGGCGAGCCGTAGACAAGGCCGCAGTAGTGGCACTTCGAGCGGAAAATTTTGGGGGCTACGCCCAATTTTTACACAAAAGTCATGAGACGGTTAAATTCCCAGGGGGGCCATGGCCCCCCCCTGACCCCTCCCTGTCTACGCCCATGTGAGCAGCAAACCGCAGATGAGCAGTTTATCTGATTTTGCTGTGTCCAACCACCTTTAGCAGATAAGAATGACATATAAGATATAAATCTACGTCAAAACCTTTTAATGTACTCTGATCAATAGGCCGCCAGATGCATAGTGTTATGAATATGAAAATGGGTCACTATTTAACGGATGATGTTACTAAAGGATACGATCAAGGCGTGCGAAATTAAGGAAGTTGTTGATTAATATGATTCTTCTAGAAAGCGAACCTTATTATTATGAACGCTTGGCTCAAACTACTAACGCGACGCGAAGCCTGAAAACCTTTATAAGATGGACACCATGATCAAATTGTAAAAAATCATCGATTATTATCATGATAAGTGGTCATTTCCGAAATAATATCCAGGTCCTAAAAACATATCCTCGTGCAGATACACCCTCGGATCCTAATTTACTAGATAAAAGTATCGTGGAAGTCAAAAAGCCTATCACTAGAGCAACTTGTTAGTTTACTTGCTTCTAAGATAATCATTAGTGATCTTTTGTGATCACTTAGTGATTACTTCACTTCACTCCCTACCTAACTTTACACAATTATGCCCCTACCTAACTTTACACTACTGTCCTCCTACCCAACCAACAGATAACTCCGTCCACTCCCTACTCTTAACACCATTATCGTTCCCCCCACCGATGAATAAAAACAGATACATCAGCTCATCGATCATTAATCACTATTAAGCTATCTTTGGTTAGAGTAACTGCTAAAGATGTTTTAGTGTAGTGATTATAATAAGAAGTTTACCCTAAATACAAATATGTATGTACAGACATAAAAGAGAATTAATTATGTGCTTTTCGACTACTTTGTTCTGGTATGTAGGTAGATACCTATCCTAAAGCACTAGAGCTATCTTAGGATTTGGCTAAGGTGATGTTGACTGATTGCATCAATTTTAAATTTTCTGTGGCGTTTTCGTTCTAACTCAGGAATATTTTTTCTTTGCAATTCCTGATAATTTTGAAGGCTGACAGCTAATTATTGAATTCTTTAATACATAGATATTTGCACTGTAGGTTTCTCAGACGTCTCCATCTTCCCATAGGCCCTGGTGAGCAACTCATGGGATCGTTGCGGTTGCGAAAGTATTGTTGTTGAAGCATTAAATATAATAGACTAACGGTTCATGACAGTTTTTTCGGCATGATCATTTACCGTCGGGCATTCGAATTTTTGTCTTTCATTGATCGAGTATTAATGCGTGATGTCAAAATTGTAGCTCTCTTTCGTGCAGAAACATTCGGAATGTTGATTCGAAAGTGTATTAAAAAGTTGCGATTTTGCATGATTGTTTACCGTCGGCCGACTGCTTTAGACGGTAGTTAATGAAAGAAAAGTCCAGCGGACAATTACCTGCCGACGTTTAGCAATTAGCGTGCTTATAAATTGGCCAAAAATTCATTTGTTATTGCAAAAAAAAAAACACTATTATCGTATGATCGTTTACTGTCGGGCGTCCATGGCGATCGTCTATTTATGTTATGTGGTAGCGAAAAATATCAAAGGCCGACGGTTTTCACAGTTAGAAAAATGTTTAGTGATAAATTCAAAGTGCAATTTTTTTTTATGAATATGGCATGATTGTTTAGCGTGTAAAATATTGATAGTTACTTCAATTTAGACGAAATATTGTTGTTTATAACAATGGCCGACGATTCAGGCGGTTATAAACTGTTTTGAACAAATTAAGATGTTGTAAAAAATATGAGCAATTCGAACAAAATGGCTGAGGTTGGTCCTGGATAACTGATAGTTAAGCGTCATAAAATGTTTTAAAGTAATGTTTATTGGAGACTACAATTTCATTTCCGAGATAATGATTTGTGCTTTATGGTCCGCTATGTTTGCCTCAAGATTACTGGCCTGAATGTTGGGGAGGTTTGTGATAACATAATCTAAGGCGGAAGGCGTATGATTCGGGGACTCCCTAGTGAGTTCAAGTGGTAGAATAGACCCTATATTAAAACTTTCCAGCAAGTCGGAAAGAATGTTTTTTTTCATGTGCTTCCTTTAAATAGTTTACATCTAGATCACCGCATATTAAAATAAATTGATGTTGAGATATAATATAACAAAGTATTTCATTGAATGCAGTTATGAATCTGCTAAAACTATCTGGAACAGCATTATTGCTCAAATGATAAACTGACGGAAGAGCTGTTCTTGTATTATTAAATTTAAATGAGATACCTGCGCATTCTAAAATTAATTCTGTTGAGAATTTTAGTAAGTCCATGGTTTTGAAGTGTTCATTCTTGCTGTAAATGGCAACACCACCATGAGAGTGTTTTTTCGAGAAGTTTGCTGCTGATTGGTAGCCTGGTATGGTAGTAACTTTTGCACACATAAAAAGTTGGATTTTCTTGTTTTCTTGTTGTAAGTTCCAATTGAAGTATCTTGTTTGTGATGCCTTGTGTGTTAACGCGGATGGTTTTCCAAATGTGTGTTTGAGAGTTATCTCTTCCATCTCGGTTGGTGATTAAAGCCTCGGCTGTTGCGGTTGAAGCTTCGGTTGTAGCTGTTTCCCTGATTGTTAAACTACTTGGAAACCAGGAACGAAATGGCTGTATCTGCTGAAATTTTCTAATAACTATATGTTCAGGCCAATTTTGGGGGTTCATGAGGTTGTCTTCAAGTTCCTTTCTTGACTTCACTCTAAAAGCTTTGTATTCGCCCTACTTAACGGGTACATTTTCAATATAGAACTTTTCACTTTCGCCAAAATTATTTTTTAGATATTCCATTACTGTCGCGATATCCTAGAATGGACATACGCAAAATACACTAATCGAACTAACCTCTGGAGAAACATTCACAGTTAAACTTGAAAGTGCAAAAACTACAGTAGCAATTTTAGCTCACATACACTCTTTGTGGGCACTCTATAAAAGCTTTGAATCAAATTTCAGCCCCAAAAACGTTACTGGCTCATTAGGACAATGCAAATCTATATTTCGAGTATGCAGAGTTTTGATACATTCATAGTTAACTGATTTGCCGTAAACCAATTTGCATCATTCGACTATGTTTTCGTTACCGCTACTTGTAAGTTATCCACAACTAAATTTCTTTTAACAACTATTGAATCATCTGTAAAAATAATAAAATCAGCACTGGGATCACTGCACTCTAGGCCATTAATATAGACCAGAAAGAGCAGCTGTCCCAGCACTGATCCTTGAAGGACACATACTGTATTCATAGAATCCAGGTTGAAGGCCATTTATATCAACTACTTGAGATCTACCCATAAGATAAGATTTTATCAAAGTGAAAAATTCTAAAATTTTAACTTCATTGCAAGAGTGGTGAAAGACACACAATCGAACATCTTGCTCAGATCACAGAATGTGGCAGCTGTATATTCTTCCCTCTACGATCCTCATTCATTAACCAGTTCAATTAACTAGGTAACAGCCGTTGTTGATTTTGCATTTCTGAAACCAAACTGTTTACTACTAAAAAGATTATGTGATTCAAAACAGTTGGTAGTTCTAAATTTTAATGCTCTCTCTTAAATATGTTTGAAAAAAAGTAACAATTGATATCTATTGGCCGGTAATTTGTTAGGTCCTTCTGTGAGCCCTTTTTATAAACAGGTAGTGCTCTAGAAATCTTTAGTGCACTGGGAAAAACTGAATCTTGTAAACAAAAATTTAAAATTTTTACTTAAGGATAAACAATGATACTTACATAGGCATATATTAGTTATATGTCCATGGATATTTGCATATGTGTTTAACCAATTGAAGATTTATTCCATAATAATCCCTACGATTCTTATTTTTAAGATTTGATTATGTCATGCAATTCAATAATTGTCATTTGATAGAAGGTAAATTCATGTTTTAGATTAGTTTAGAGGTAAATTGACTAGCATAGTTTTTAGATGACAATTGATTAACATGTATTGTAAATGTATTAAAAATGAACTTAATTATGCCTAACGCAGACTTCAGTTTATATAAAAATTTAGAATTAACATAGGTACTATGAATGTTGCCTACCTTTTATGTATTCTTTAGCTTTGAGAAATAGTTCACTCTAATTGTCCTTAGAGCTAGAGTCACTTTTTAAAAAAGTTTCTTACAGTCACATGGCTGTTTACCTATTTTTTTTTTAACTAAATATCCTGCTATGTAGTTTAGCGCATGGGTTTCAATCGACTTTAAGTAGGGGTAAATTTCCTGGAACAGGATTCAATGCTTCCTCTATTGATTCGCCTTCCTCTGGTGGCTCCTGTAAAAAAAATATCTCATTTCAAATAGCTTCACTTTCAGCTATTCTTATTTTAATTTATTTTTGTAACTAATAGATTAATATTATTCTACCCAATTAATTACAAACCTGCGTTACTAATCTGTGTACAGTTCCAAAACTTCTTATGAGGAGATCCATTTGTAAAGGCAACTCTTAACGCTTTGCCTGGATTGCTTCTAAAAGCACTACCGTTAAGGCTGTCGAAGAGCTAGTCAAGAAATTCCAGAAAAGCTGCTGATTTTGACAATTTAAATTCCTTGTTCTCCACAATTACAGATCTAAGTAAAGCATGTTTGCTTGTGAGTAGTCGTATATCTCACACTCCGCATTAATTCATTCCAATGAGTGATTTCTTTTGAAGTTAAGTAATGATAGTGAGTTTACCGTATTGTTAACCTGTTATATTTCCATTACATGCGAGATCCAGGCAGTAATGGTCTTTGTTTTGAATCAATTCGTAATTAAAGTATTGACCAATCACAATCAAGCTCCTGGTAGAAGTTAGGGAGTCGTTGCAGCATGGGACGTGAAACGGTAACTAGAAGTGGAAGTAGATCGGAGGATGACATGGAAAAATTAATCAATAAGGTACGCACAAATTTTGCCAATCAGTTAAAGGAAGAGCTTAGCTCTAAGATTGATATGTTGGATGATAAATTAAATACAGTCTGTGAATCACTAAAAAGGATAAATCAGTCAGTTCATAGCAATACCAAATAAATTATTGAGCTGCGAGATCGATTTGATGATTTGGAGCAGGGCTCAAAAAAAATGCCTTGCGTATTTGTGTGTTCGAAGAAGTGGAAGGTGAGGATCTTTTAAGTTCATTACCAGAGTTTATAACTAAATCACTTAACGTGAATTGCACAAAGGATGATATTGATTATGTGTTTCGCCTTAGAAAGAATAGTGATAAAGCGGAAATGCCCGCGACCATAATTTTGAACCTTATCAGCAATGTTAAGTACAACGATATATACCAGGCTAAAAAGCAATTAAAGGATTCTTCAGTGGCCAATTTTGAGGATTTGACTCGCTCACGTTATGACCTTCTCTTGGCGGCCAAGAAGAAATATGGGAAAAATATGGCTTGGTCATCGTCCGGCAAGATATATGCTTGGAGTGCGACAGAAAAGAAGAAGATCGCTATTAAACCGAAACAAGAATTATAAGCATATAATTTACGTTACGTTTTGTTTTGGTCTGAGAACTGTGTAGCTCTCTATTTTATAAACCATGCTATCACCCGAAATGTATGTATAATTTTTTTTTTAATTTCTTTTTGCGGAAATAACTTGTCGAATTTATTATTATTTTTTTTTTTTAAGTCTAATGTATTTTAGTGTATCCCAGATAATCTTTTTGTCCGTGATATGGGTCTCGTATTAGAATCCATGTTTTCGAATAAAATAATTATTAGATGTAATATTATTCTAATTTTAGTATGGTATAGTAATTAGGTTAATGGCAAGTTAATAACAGTTTAATTAATCTGTAGTAATGATGTCGAAACTTGACCTAAGGGGCAAAATAAATTCATTATAGCTTAAATAAATAAATGTGGGGTGTTGTGTAAATAGGTATAATAGAATCTTTGCTTTCTTATACTGTAACAAAATTATAATTAGTTGAATGATGAGCATAGGAGGAAATATTAATTTTGTGCACTTTAATGTGCGTTCATTAACATCAAATTTTGGCGACTTTTCGGAGTTTATCGCGGCGGAGGATTATGATATCATAGGTTTGTCTGAGACTTGGCTTCATGGGGGCATTACGGACGAATGTTTGAATATTGATGAGTATGCTCTGGTTAGAACGGATAGAGAGTCTCGCGGTGGCGGTGTGGCTTTTTATATCAAATCTTCACTTAAATTTAAGATCTTAGCTGCTCAACCCGGAGGCAGTGCACTGGAACAAATCTGGATCAGTGTAAAAATCGCCGGAAAATACTTTTGTTTTGGATCGCTTTATAGGCCTCCCAATGTTAACTTGGGGATGTGCTTGGACGAGTGAATTTCCTGCCCTCCTTTGATTATGTATTACTTGGCGGCGACTTGAATGTCAATATGTTAAACTTGAATAGTAATGGGTATGCACTTGTTAGTAGGTTTTTAGGTAAATATAAATTGTGTCAATTGGTAGAAACACATACTCGAATTTCGCAGGATTCCAGCACTCTTATAGATATTTTGGTTACCTCGGGCCCCGATTTGTCAATAGATACTGGTGCTATACGGATGGACAATATATCCGAGCATTCTTTAGTTTATACTAAGTTGAAAATAAAAAAACCTCCAAAACAGATAATTTATCGTACTTATCGCGATTATAAAAATTTTAACTATGTAGACTTCGTTAATGATCTATTCAATGTTGACTGGAACTTGCTTTTTGAACTGCAGAATGTTGATGAAATGGTGGATTATTTCAATAATAGTTTAATATATGTATTTGATATTCACGCGCCGTTAAAAACATCCCGCTTCACAAAACCTCCGGCGCTCTGGATGACGGATAATCTCAGGCTTTTGATAAAGCTACGTAATGGGGCACTCTCAAAATACAAAAAGGTAAAAACGGATATCGCTTGGACAGAATACAAGGATCTCAGAAATTTTGTTACTATGGCAGTAAGGAACGAAAAAAAGCATATCTTCGCCATAAGTTTGTGATTGACCCGAAGGGTTTCTGGAGAACCATTAGGCATCTCAACATAAATAAACCAACATCAACTACCTTTTCTCTTACGGAAAGTCCTTCTGAATTAAATAAATACTTTATAGATAGTGTTCCTAGGGTAAATTTAGCAAATAATACGTTCATCTACGATACATATGAGGGTAAGAATCATCATGATTCTCCAGTAAAGTACCTAGTAGATGGGGTGCCGCTGCTGCCTTCCGAGCACGTTAGGAGTTTGGGACTGATTATTGACAGTAAACTTAGATTCGAAGCTCATGTCTCCGATATGCTACAAAAATCATATTGTAAGTTAAAAGTTCTTTATATGCACAGAGATGCCCTCACGACTGAGATCAAGTTAAAACTATGTGATTCTCTTATTTTGTCGATATTGTCATATTGTGATGTCGTTTATTGGCCTGCTCTAACTCGTCGTGAAAGAAATACTCTGCAAAAACTGCATAATTCCTGCTTAAAGTTCTGCTACAACTCTCGAAAGTATGATCATGTAACTCCATTATTTGATGTTTCAAAGTGGCTTAATTTGGAAAAAAGGTACTCCCTACATATGGCCACTCTGGTTCACAGGATTGTATAGACTCATAGTCCAGAATACCTGGCCCAAAAATTGATTCGTGGAAGTAACGTGCACGATAGGCAAACTCGCCACTGTCAAAGGTTTAGTGTCCCAAGGCACAGAACTGTACAATTCCAACGCTCTTTTACATATAATGCTGTACAGATTTACAATTCCCTATCAACTGATGTAAGGTCTCTTACCTCTATAGCTAGCTTTGGGGGGGCTGTCAGGAGGTCGCTTGTTCCTTGAAATTTTCCTGTGCTCTACACTTTACACTTTTTGTAAAAGAATAGTCAGGATGACAATGGCTAATTATATACCGTATGTAATAACTTATTGCTATACTCTATTTCCAAATGGTGCGGAGTAATAAAACCTACTTATAAATGCAAAACGCTAACAGAGTGGTCAAATAAATTTTTGCGATTTCTATATATTTAGCCACAGCTGTTATAGCCTGCTGTATTATATTTTAACCATTCCACCCTGTTTTGTATGGCAATCCCGCTGCAAACAATAGGCTTTATTAGCAAAGGGGTCATTTTCTACCTACAGTAGCGTACGTTTGGGTATTTAATTTAAAATACCTGTTTTACCTAAGTACTTTTATTTATTCACTTATTTATGTATATTCAAAAACAGTTAGTATTACTGTAACATTTTATCACATATAATATTTATATAATAAGGTATAAGAATTGCGATTTTGTGTAAACAGTTATGTAGAGAACTATGGTATATCATTTTCGTCGTCAGAAAAATCCGTCGAATCTTCGTCATGTTCCAAGGATATAATTAAAGGCTCTACAATTAGGTCAATTAAATGGTCTAGTTTCCACATTTTTTCTTCTTCTTTTATATCATGCTCAATACACTTACGCCATTTTTCAGAATCGACATTTTTTAAAGATTCCTCAAAGATAATTTTAACATCTTTCATTTTAAACGTCGTGTTTCTCCTTGCTACATAGCCTTTTACTTGGGCCCAAACAAGTTCAATGGGATTTAATTCGCAATGATACGGAGGCAGACGAAGAATAGTAATATTTCGTTTCTGTGCAATTTTGTCAACTACATACTCGGTGAAACGAGCTTTATTTGAGGACACTATGGACAACAGTTCCTTTTTCACCATACTTTCATCAAATGGTATGTTATTCTGTCTAAACCACTGAATAATATCCGCTTTTCTCCATGAATTAGTTGGTATTCTGTCAACTTTTCTGGAATGATAACTCGCATTGTCCATCACTATCACAGAATTAGGTGGAATGAGATCTAACATTTGTTCAAAATATTCTTCGAACACATCGCCATTCATGTCTCCATGGTAATCGCCAGAATGATTTGACTCAAACACTAACAAACCGCCCTCATCAAAACCATCAACACTTCCAAGGTGTGTAATAATCAGTCGCTTTCCTTTCCCAGATGGTGGTTTTAGTCCGGTGGACCAGCCTTCTAAGAATGCTTGACGAAAACTTGAAATATTTTTGTCTTGCCAAATCTTCCCAATCGTATATCCTTCATTAAGCCATGTTTCGTCCAGATAATAAATCTTTCTATTCTCACTTCGAAACTGCTTTACCTGTCTTAAGTAATGTCTCCTCCAGCAAATAATTTCATCTTTTTCGATTAGGAGCGATTTTCTGCTTTGTTTTTCCCAGCTGAAATTCATTTGTTTTAAAGTTGTTCACAATTTCTTCCTGCTTATCGTTGGAGACATATTTTGGTCTTGCTTCAAGGCTCCTAAGATTTTGTCGATGGTTGGTATTTCCTTATTAAAATAAAAGGAATGTACTGTTCTTCTAATTATAAGTTTGTACCTATGTTGGGGTTTGGAACCTTCGGCAACATGCACAATAAGTTTGTAGTCTTCATCGATAGGCACCGTCTTTCTTCCTGAAGATGGTATAGGTGGTTTTACAGCTCCACTTTTTCGTTCACACCTTAATTTATATATCGACGTTTTTGAAAGACCCGTCATTTGCGAACACATTTCCACCACAGTATCAACGCTATACAGAGGATTTTGATGTTTGAGGGCGTCATATACATTAAGAATAATATTCTTTTCGTTAACAGAAAATGGACATTTGCTCGCTCGTTTCACTGGAGAGAAAACTGAATTAGCCATTTTAATTGAAACTATGAAATGAAACAAACACACTGTGTCTTCTTCGGAAGAACAAATATAACTGAAAAATTACAATTACTTAAACTTTAGGGTATGCATACAAAAAATCGTCAAATTTGAATGTTTACAATAGTAATAAAAAAACCTAAGTGTGATAAATATAATGCTGGGAAAGTCCGAGTATTAGGACAGGTAAACGTTTAAAATATGTACGTATATGTACGTAATTATGTACGCCTATGTATCAGCCATCAGAAAATGATTTATTACTTCGCATCATTTAGAAATAGAGATGTAATTTATTATAATTTAGGGATTGCTATTTCTGGCAGTCACATTATTCATTTAATTAGTTAATTCTGAAATGAATTTTATATTATATAAAATGTTTTTAATTTTATGTTTTACGCATGTTGCTTCACATGTAGATGATACTTATACTGGAATAATTTTGTATATCCTTTCATGTTTTGGATTAGCATTATATTTAAAACAGACGGTTAGATGAATAGCTATGCTAGATTTCGCCGTCTCCTCCTCTTAATTTCTGCATGTAGTTTTTTAAAAATAAATAAAGGCTTATTGATTGATTGATTGATGCTCCTAAAACATAATTA
Organism: Pissodes strobi; assembly: GCA_016904865.1. NCBI lineage: Eukaryota > Metazoa > Arthropoda > Insecta > Coleoptera > Curculionidae > Pissodes > Pissodes strobi. The sequence continues at coordinate 34,736 of MU183779.1, forward strand.
CGTAAAATGTAAAATACCTGACTTTATAATATTTTGATATAGCAGAAAAAATTATAAATAATGTAACAAATTAAACCTGAAAACGCAAGTACGTTGATGGCAGCAGCAACGGAATGCCTAAAAACCTGGGTGCATTTGGAGACTAAGCAGTTCTTTGGTAAAGATGTCTGGCATTTACCGTTAAACCTGACATTAATCTCCGAAAGCAATGTAGAAATATTTTGTGTCGGTTGAAAGAAAGAAATCGAACGAGAAGATGGCGGACATTGGTCGACGCAATGACATGAGATTTCTCCTCACCTCGCACAGATTTTAGCGCATGTCAGATTGCTACTTGACCACAAGGCAACAGATGGCACGAACGACGCTCAATTTTGTCGCATCACCTTTGCCATTTAAAGAGCGCAGCCCCTGGTCCATCGACAGACGATGCTCTTGCTGTTATTGGTTTATTGTTAGCTGTGGAAAGTACCTGGTCATTCAAGAATTGTAAGAGTTGAAAATACCACAATTTTGGCTGGTATACTTCGTCTGCACCGCTTCCTGTTCTCATCGATTCCTTTATCTTTTTTGATTCTTTCCGAAAACTGCTACGCATATTATTAATTTTTTAATTACACAATCTCTGTTTGCCAAAGGCTCCACTTCTTTAAATTTTCCACTAAAGCTTCTCTTTTTAACCGGTCATGATAAACTTTTGATGTAGTTTGCCACCCGTTCTGCTGATTAAGTTTAAAAGATTCATGAACTGTTTTTATAAGAGTCGACGTGTTGTAGTGATCATCGACTATTTACACATTTTCAGAATATTTTTGCAACTAATACTGCCGTTATTACCGATTTTTCGACGTTAAAACCACTGCGACCATTCACGGACGACGACACCTCTTTATAAACTGGCAACTGCACATCCATTAGAATTTTAGATAATACTATTGCAAATGGTAGATATAGGTTATCAAAGAAATCACTCGTTCTTTGTCAAGTCTAATTGTAGAATGAAGCATAATTTTTCATTGGCTTGCATTAATTATTCAGAGAGCATAAATTTAATGCATGATACTGTTGACTTAACTGATTTATCTAATGTTGACTTAGCTGACTTAACCATAAATTCTTTCCCTGATAATATTCGTGACAATGGTCCTTTCTTAGTTTAAGGAAATATGACTTGAGCATTACTTTGGTGCTGCTAAACATTCAATCTGCTAGGAATAAAATTGACAATCTTGAGGTTTTCTTAGATACAGTAAATTTTCCAGATATTGTGTTATTGACTGAACACTGGCTTGATGATGCTGAGCCTTTTGTTGTACCTGACTATCAAGTTATTTCAAAATTCTGTCGTAAAAATTACAAAAATGGAGGTACAATTACTCTCATTAACGAAAACTTATTGGTCGCCCTAGATTTTAAAGCCCTGGATAAACTGGATGGGTTGTTGGTTGAGAGAGAATTTGAGTTTTCTGTTGTATTTTCACAAAAGTACAACCTATATATTGTGGGCTTGTATCGCTCTCCGAATACATGTGTAGAAATTTTTTTAGTTAGACTGGAACTATTGTTATCCAGATTCCCTACCAGATCGCGACTGATTTTGGCAGGCGATTTGAACGTTGATTTCGAGGACGTAGACAGTAGAGCTACGTGCGTGCTTTCTAATGTGCTAAGCTCCTACAACTTGTTAATGCATGTTGCCGAATCCACCCGTGTAACAGCTAATTCATCAACGACCATCGACTATATCTGCTCAAACTTACAGGAGGAGGTGAATTGTTGAGTCATCGATGCTGCTCTTTCAGACCACCATGCCGTTATGGCGCAACTTCCTATAGGATCAACTAAACTAAAAAAGAAACCAGTACGTAAGAGAATCATGATTCGTCGTAATTTTGACGCTTTCAGGCACACTTCTAACTCCATTGATTGGCAGCAAAATGGCAACACCCTTACTCTCTTCTATAAAAAAAATATGTGAAGCGTTTAATATGTCTTTCCCTTTTCGTACTATCAAACCTAAAACTAAGAAACGGTGGATTACAAATGGTATACGTGTCTCTGCAGAGAACTTACGGTGTCTTAATACTCTTCGAAAGCACTTTGCCTCTCAACCATTCCTGGCGCAGCTTTATTGTGCATACCGCAAAATTTACAAAAGTGTCTTAAAAAGGTCAAAAAAATTATTTTACTCCTCCAGATTGAATAACGCAAGAAGTAAACACCGTGAAACTTGGAGGATCGTGAATGAGCTCGCTGGTCGCAGACATAAACATCATGAATCTAAACTTCATCCAAAGATTTAAAGGAGTTCTACTCCTCTGTTGCCTCAAATCTAACAAAGGATATTAACACGCCCGTCGATCCTTTTTCATATCTGTCTAATTTGCGTGTGTCGAACTCTTTCTTTCTATCTTCAGCGGACCCACAGGAGATAAGGAGCATTCTATCCGTCATCAAGAACAAATCGTCCTCGGGTGAGGATGGGCTGTCTTTGCGGATTCTCCAGGAACTTGCTCATGCAGCATTCGTGGCATTTGCTAAATCTATTAATTCCTCTTTCGAATCAGGATATTTTCCAGACTGTTTAAAGTCCGCAAGGATAATTCCCGTTCACAAGGGAAGCGACTTTAGTGATCCTTCTAACTTTCGTCCAGTTTCACTCTTGTCTACCATCTCTAAAGTGATAGAACAGCTTGTTAAAAAACGGATGGTCAATTTCTTAGAGGCCAATGACACTGTTAACATTAAACAGTTTGGATTTCAATCTAAAAAAAATACTTCGGATGCAATTTTCTTTTTCCTGGAGGAACTGTTGGCTGATCTGAACGGGGGTGAGGCATCTGCGGCAGTATTTTGTGACTTGTCGAAAGCATTCGACTGCGTAAGTCATGAAATACTGCTGAGGAAGCTTTCTGTCTGCGGCTTTAGGGGGGTGGCACTGGAGTGGATCAAATCATACCTGTCGGCTCGTACTCAGTCTGTTCCTGTGGGGGAGGATGTATCTAGTGCGATACCTATAACTTGTGGAGTTCCCCAGGGGTCAGTTTTGGGACCCATCCTATTTTTGCTATACATCAACGATCTGATGCGACTCGATATTGCGGGCTCTTTCACTGTTTTTGCAGATGACACCACAATTCTGTGGAGAGACAGTGATGTTTGGAGGCTCAGCTCCCAAATTAATTCTGACCTCTCGAAGGTGATGACATGGTGTAATGCTAATCGTTTACGTTCCAATATCTCCAAGACCCACATTGTTACGTTTAAGAATCTTACACTTCAAGGGATTGCCATTGGACACCATATAGTGGATAGTACCTCTAGCGTTAAGTTACTAGGTCTCAGTATTGATTCAAACTTAAAGTTTGATTGCCACATTTCGCAACTTACAAGGAAACTTGCGTCTGACGCATACTGCGTGCGAATCACTTCCTTGGAGCTGGGCAGACAAATAGCCAGATCTACATACTTTGCGCTGGTGGAGTCACACCTTTGGTACGGCTTACCGTTTTGGGGAGCATGCACAAAGTGTTTGTTTCGGCAGGTTTTCGTTATGCAAAAGAGAGCACTTCGTTTTCTGTGCCAGGTCCCTCCAGGAACCAGTTGCAGACCACTTTTTATACAAAACAGTATACTGACGCTCCCTTGTCTGTATGTTCTTGAAACTGTATGCTTGATAAGAAAGCACTAGTCGAGGTTCTCTCCCAATCAAGACATTCATCTGACTCGTCAGGGTAACAATATCAGACTTCCAATACCACACTTTGCCATGATCCATCGGTCCTTTATATACAGTGGGATTAAATTTTATAATCATTTACCACAAGACATAAAACTTGAACCTAATTTAAAAAGGTTTAGGGTTAAGTGTCGTGATCTATTGGCTGTGTGCGCTTTCTATACCGTGGACGAGTACTTGAATTGCCGGTTTTAAGCGAACTTTCAGCATTATCAAGACCAAATGTTACTTTAGAATATTTCGGTTCCTTTTATTTTGTTTGTTCATTTTATGTGTTCATTTTTTACCCCATCCAATCTGACATGTAAATATGTTTTATACAAGATTTTATTATTATTTTAGTTTTTTTTTCTTTTAATTATTTTATACTCATCTAGTATTAACACGTCTGTAGTTGTTGTCCAATTATTAATAGTTAGATATACTAACATTCTTTTGAAATCATGTAATATAGTTAAGTAACTTTTATTGTATAGAAGTATCTTCACTGTAAAATTATCAAATAAGTTGCTTTTGCCTATATCTTCGAGTTCGTAGCATAAGACTTTGCTTTGTCAATTGAATTGTAAATTTATGACAATAAAGCTTTATTGAATTGAACTGAAAATAAATAAAGGACTGTCGTGCGTTTGTTACAGCTGTTGCTGGCACTCATGCTCTAAATATGCCGGAATATAAAATGTTATATGTATAATATTTCAAAATTAGTTACTTATATGTTGTGCAATCTTAAATTATTTTTTCAATTATTTGATATCATTTAAATTATTTATAAAATATTACTAACTCTCGATTCGTCCGCTCACGTAGATATCGTCGTTTTGCAATATTATTAGTTTACTGAATCTGATGGCCGACGATAAACAATCAGTTAAAATTGTTTGTATTTTTTTACATCATTTTAATTTGTTTACAAGGTTTAAAGTGGTTTAACTTGTAATTTATAATTTATCTTAGCATATTTTTTTGTTATTTTTTTAAGCAAAGGGTTAAAATTATTCATAACTGGAAATCCAGACAAGCTGTAGCTTTTGGATCTCATACACGAGTATAATTGTACATTCTTTATTGTTCATGCAATAATAAGGTAAAATAAAAAAATAATAAGGTGTTTTAACCATCCGATTCGTCGGTTTACGTTAATATCTTCGTTTTGCAATATATCAATCCAATGAAATTGATGGCCGACGGTAAGCACTCATCCCGAATCGTTAATATTTCTTTACACTTGTTTAATTTTTGTATAAGAGGTGTTAACCGTCCGATTCGTCGGCCCGACGTTTTGCAGCATTATCAATTGAATGAAACTGATGGCCGATGGTAAACAAAATTGTATGCATTTCTTTGAACTGTAAATTAAGTCGGCCGAATGTTTACAACGGTCGAAAACGTCGCCCAGTGATAAAATCATCCATATTTCATCGAAATTTAATAACATTGTCAAACGACCGACGGTAAACAATCATGCCATATTCATAAAAAAAATTGCACTTTGAATTTATAACAAAAATTTTTTCTAACTGTGAAAATCGTCGGCCTTTGATATTTTTCGCTACCACATAACATAATTAGACGATCGCCATGAACGCATGACAGTAAACGATCATACCATAATAGTCGTTTTTTTTTGCAATAACAAATTAATTTTTGGCCAATTTATAACCACGCGAAATGTCGGCAGTTAATTGTCCGATGGACTTTTCTTTCATTAACTATCGTCTAAAGCAGTCGGCCGATGGTAAACAATCATGCCAAATCGCAACTTTTTAATACACTTTCGCATCAACATTCCGAATGTTTCTGCAAGATCACCAGGAATTATCTCAGAAGCTAGCAAACTATCTCTGATAAGTCAATATATATAGTTGTCAATAGAAAAAAATCTAATTAATCAAGGATTGAGAATAGTGCTGAGTGTGTCATATGACTAACATTGTAATATATACTCCCAACTAGTAATGAAATTTGAAATACACAGTATAAAGGGCTGGATTGGATATATGCAAAGATCAAAAAGAAAGCGAATAATAAGGTAAGGTAGTGATATGATACAGCAATACCAGCGGAAATCCTAACAGATCTTCAAGTGGTCTGAAAGTAGTGGTTAGACCAAATAGATGATGGTAATTGGAAAAATAAGTGTTGTTTTGGGTCAACCGCCTCTGAAAGACGAGATTGTAGAGCGAATGGTTTAATTTAAGAATCTTGATAAATGGCTAATCTTAACGCGGATTGAAATAGCCTGTATAACATATTTGTAATTTATATAGGTAGGTATAAAACTCATAAAAATCAAATGTATATGTGAATATTAATTAATTATTTAGCAATATATAACAATTTGGCCTTTGGGTAGTAGATTAATTATTTAGATTCACCACTGGGTATTTATTCTAAATTTGAGAGAATTGATAAATATAATAGGTGCACTAAAATAATAATACATTGGCATCATGTAACTTTACCAAGCTAAGTTATTTGATTTTCCTTTCCAATCCTGTAACTTCTGAGAGTTACCAGATGGTAAATCTGCCTAACTACTACTTCTTAAGCTAGTCATGAAAAATAAAGTAATCCGATGTAAATAGTTCTTGCTAAAATAATCCAGTGTGAATACGGGTAAGATCAAAAAATAGTAGCTACTATTTTCTTTAGAAAAATTAAGAGTAAAGAAGAAATGATGAATACGTAAGCAAGCAATAGTGGAGGTCAGACGAATGGAAATATGATTCGAAATAATGGAAATCACAGTCACAAATTTGGATCAATCCAAGGCAGCTGTAGTTTTAATGTGATTGCCAATTGTGTGGTTACTATTGTGCCTGTATTTACGTAACAAAACCGAGATTTGAACAAGAAATCTCTAGGAGCAAATTAGTGCCCTTTGTTTATGAAATATGCTTGTGAGAAAATGTGAGTCGGAATGATGAAAGGGGCAGATGAAGTTAGATATTTACTAAAGATATTTATCTCCTTTAAAGATAATTTCAACAATTAGTTGTATAATTCTAAATTTGTTCTTAAAGTCAGACTGATCCTCTCGCTCGCCTGGAGACGATGGTGATCCCTGATATCGCCTTCAAGTTTGAGGAGGTTAGCTTTAATACTGTAAGGGACATAATTGATGACCTACAAAATAAAAATAGTGCTGATGCTTTTGGTTTATCGGTTCGTCTTCTGAAAGCTGTAAAGAACATATTAATATATCCACTGACTAGATTAATTAATTTATGTATAAAAAGTAATGTCTTTCCCAGGATTTTTAAGAGGGCCCATGTGACCCCAATCTTTAAAAAGGGCGACAGTAGCGATGTGTCTAATTATAGACCTATCTCACTTCTGCCAATCCTTTCTAAGGTTTTTGAAAAAAGCAAGTCACTGCAGATTACAGTTTACTTTGAGCAAAACAATTTATTTTCAAATAAACAATTTGGCTTTCGAGAAAGTAGAGGCACCGTGCTGGGTATTTTAGATCTCATCTCTGGATGCATTTGAGGAACACAACCACTGCATGGCCTTGTTCTGTGAGCTAAGCAAGGCGTTCGACTGCGTCTCCCATGATCTTCCTCTTAGTAAGTTAAAATTTTGCAAATTTAAAGAAAGCAGCATTCTGCTGTTAAAATCATATCTCAGTGATAGAACCCAGTCTGTCCGGGTTGGACGTGTGTCGTCGGCGGAACGGGTTGTCGATATTAGTGCGGCGTCCCAATTATTATTGGGCCAATATTATTTTTGATATTTATTAACGATCTGCCAGCTGTGGGTGGTCCTGTGGAATACACGACATGACTCTGAGTCTGTGGTGGGGTAACATTGCTGACATGGAGGAGGATGCCCTGGAGGCGCAGTCGACTGCTAGGGACTGGTTTAATGCCAACAAACTCATGCTAAATCAAACCCAAAAAGTTACCTCTTCCCTTAAAAACACAGACACGTTATCTGGTGCATCGCATGTTAAATTTTTGGGGGTCTTCTTGGACCATAAGCTAAAGTGGGATGTATATGTTGGGGAGATCACTGGGAGGCTCCCTTGAGGAACCTTCAGGGCTGTGTGTCCACGGAGACCATAATGTCCGCCTACTATGCACTTTTCCACTCCGTAATGTCCTACGGAATAATGGTGTGGGGAGGTGCACTAGCGGCGGACAGGGTCTTTGGGTTACAGAGAAGGGCGGTGAGAGTGATATGATATGCAAGCTGGGGTACCGGGAGGACTGCGGGGGCGCAGTATTTCGAACTTTCCGTCAATTTTTATATTAGAGAGTATATCATATATAAATAAATTTGAGGCCAACTTTATTACACATGCAGAAGTCCACAACTACGAAACAAAACATCGAAATAACCTAGTGACCTCTCACTGTTGACTGGGAAAGTGCCAAGGTAGACCTGAATTTCTTGCAGTCAAGCTCTCCGACAAGATTCCGTTGGAAATTAGAAAACGTCCATATGTAAAGTTTAGAAATAAAGTAAAGCATGGCCTCAAACAAAAGGCTTTCTACAGTGTCAACGAATTCTTGTTCAGCGACTGCAGCTTTTAAATACTATGTTTTAGCGTGTGACTATTTTAGGATTGTGTAAATTTTATATTTGTTTTTATATACTTGTGTGCAAATCACTTACAGTGTTTTTATCTTGACCTATGTTACACTTACAGTGTTTTTATCTTGACCTATGAAAATACGAATGTTTATTTATCATCAATAAAACTATTTGATTTGATTTGATTTGAAATTACGTGTATACTCGACATAGAGAAGTATTTTAACATCATTTATACTATTTTAAGAGATCTGATGTAGAAAATTCAGTTTCAGCAGTCTAAAACTAAAATCAAAATATCAGAAAAATTCGATTTAAAAACCGCGACGGATGATTCCTGATATGAATGGCTCAGCAAATTTACCAAGCAATTTATTAATGACTGAATGGATTTAAGCGATTCTTTAAATTACTAACCACATATAATAAAAATTAGATTATATGAAAACTTAAAAATTATGCCTATAAGTAATTACATTTCTAAGGGTGGACTCCAAGCTTTCTTGGAGAGCCCAGGGTGAAAAGGTAGTTTAAAGTCAATGGTGGCAATGTTCTGGTATCTGAGAAGTGCGGCGACCACACCTGAGGGCTGAGCCCAAGGGTATTGCACTGACGATACAGTTCTGTCATCCAGTACATTGACACCGAACCGATTTTAGGAATTTCTAGAGCAGCAGTCAGAGAAGGGATTGATCAGATCCTTTCCAGGGAGTGGAGAAACTTTCAGTCTTGTGAGTCTCTTGAATAACTTTTAGTTAACTTAACCTTAACGCAAGCGGATTATAATGTGCAACATATGAATAGTTTAAGGCCGGTAAATGAGAAACTATTAATATTAATAATAACTGGGGCCATAGGGGTTCAGATAGAGAAAATTTGATCAATCAAAGGGTCTTTCAGCAATTTTCAAATAGCACGAGTTATCCAAATACAAATAAATAATCGTTCAAATCACCGGTTCCAAAACTTGGGATTTTCCCACAGTGCCAGTTCTAGATATAATGCAAATTTTAGAAGGGGTAATCTAAATTATCAAAACCACAATAATAATCGTGTATACTTTATAAAATACTCAGATTAGAGAAATCCTAATCTTTTAAGAACATTTGGATGTAACTCAAATAATTAATTTAAGACCCAATCAATCTGAAGCACCAAATTCGAGGCTAACTATCCTAGTCAAGCTTTATTAAATTTAAATGGGTCAAATTTTATTTCGGTAATCAATGAAGGAAAAATACCTAAATTTTTGTTTGGTAGATGTCATATTTAAAATTTTCGTACATAAATATCAACTTGTTGACTAGCAAAACAAATTAAAATGAATGGGGTCTCTGGGTCAATAGTTTCGCAAGACACAGCAAAGTTCTGTCTAGACGTAAATATTGTTTAAGTATACCACACGTTTTTCAACTGATAGTTTTGAGGATAAATTATTATTAAGGTGTGACAAAATCAGATTTTTTTCATACAAATTTTGCAATTTTAGGTTTCGAAAAATTATATTTTTCTTTTATGCGTCTCCAACCGTCAAAAGTGCCAATTGCTGTTGTCTTTATTCCGCGAATAAACTTGTCTTTTTTAATAATCACGAAGTTTTAAGTGACTTGTATAACTCATTTCTGTTTATTGAAGTTAATTGCCTTCCTGAAAATGAAATAAGTGTTGTAGTCCATCCCCTTACACTTTAAGGCACCAACGTGCATTGTTTTGTTATTGTTTACATCTGTCAGATAGAGAAAATAAGAAGAGTTTCGCTTCCTCTTCTTCCTTCTGTCCTGTGGTGCATTTAGTCCAAGACTTCGACTTCCAATGTTGCCAAATATTACAAGGTGCAAAAATCCATATTAAGGTGTGTCTACACTTGCATAATATTATTCCGCCATTGCGTAGCATTATTCCGCTGAAGTTGAATTGCAACAGTATTCTACCATGTCTGGCATCTGTAACAAATGTAATAGATCCTGCATTTTTAAGGAACCAAAAATTGCTTCAGATGTTTTAGGATTTCCATGCGATTATTGTAAGTTGGTGCTGTGCAAGGGTTGCTCCAATGTAAGTGCCACAGAAATTAGAGCCCTAGTTATGCCCAGTAGAATTATTCCATACATGTGCAAGGACTGTACTCCCAAAATAAAGACTTTATTTGGCCTCTCAGCGCGTGTTGAAGTTTTGGAGAATGAAATTGCAAGCATGAAAGACACGACAAAACAAGCATTGCAAATGGTTGATCAAATAAAATATCTCCGGAATGATTTGGATAATATGTGTGGTTCATTTCATGCCAGTTTAAATGAACTAAAAGCTGATAATCGAACTGAACCAAACGAATCTCAAGGATACAAGTGCATCTTCTGCAAATGCCCCAAATTCTGTACAAAATCCTACAGATCAGTCAGTAGTCAGTGAGATGATTGACAGGGAGAAAAGAGCAAATAATCTCATGATTTTCAATATGCCCGAATCTGGTGAGGAAGATTTAAGTAAGGCCAGATCTCTCTTATCGGGTCTTACCAACTCTCAAATAGACATTGTAGAAGGTGCTCGTATTGGAAGAAAAAACAAAAATGGTCACCGCTCTTACAGAATCGTGCTCCGTAGTAAATCTGAAACTCTATCTGTGCTCAAGAGTAAGAGGAATATCGACAGGTCTCTGAAGATTTTTATTGACTCCGATCTTACACCTCAACAGAGAACTGCACTTAATGCCCTTAAAGATGAGCTCAAGGAAAGGCAAAGAAAAGGCGACCTTAATCTATATATTAAATACACCAATGGTACTCCTGCAATTGTTTCAAAAAACTAACCCGCTCGACACAAGATGTTTATGTTTACTTCCAAAATATTGGGGGGCTCAGAACCAAGCTAGATTCCTTATTTTCCAATGTGTCTTACTCTCAATGAAACATGGTTGACGTGCAATTATAGCAATGAGGAATTGCGGATGTTTGACTTTAAGATTTATAGAACTGATCGATCGGAGAAGACTAGTCCATTCACCAGAGGCGGCGGAGTTCTTATCGATGTAAATAAGCGTTTTAACAGTACAGTATAATGGTTGATTCTACCATTGAACAACTTTTTGTGTTAATTACTCATTGTGGCCATCAGTATATCATAGGAATGGCTTGCTTCCCACCTAGGTCTTCATTTGAAGAATATTCTATATTTAGCAGGACTTTAGACATACTATCTGAAAAGTATCCATCTGCTCATTATTACCTAGCTGGAGATTTTAATTTGCCCCACTGCCAATGGTCTTCGGATGATTTGGGCTCTACACCACTTCCCTTACAAATGATAACAGCAGCCGAGGTAGAAGCACTACACGTCGTGCTCTTATCACAATTTTCCAACGCAACTCTATCGTTAATGGTAATGGCAACATTCTGGACCTGGTATTTGTTAGCAACCCCAATGTTTCTGTGAACCGAGCTGAAGATGTCCTTCTCAGGGAAAGTGATCACCATCCCCCACTGGAATTTGAGGTGAGAATGACTGAAAATTGCTTGAATGACTGCGGGTTGGTGAGTGAAGGTTTCTATAGGGACTTTAAGTCTGCCAATTATATCGACATAGCTGATTTCCTATCTCAATTTATTGGGATAGCTTACTTGAAGGAAGATCATTGGATGAAATGGTCAATATTTTTTTATGACATTATCTATTTAGCTATTGAATTATTTGTCCCAATGAAAAAATACTCTAAACGTAAATTCCCCATTTGGTTCTCACCAGAGTTGAAGGATCTGATAGTTCAAAAAAAGATTGCTCATAGAAAGTTTTGTTCAACTAATTCTGTTCATGATTATCAGATCTTTTCTTTGCTGAGATCTAACTGTAAGCTGTTGAAGAGCGAGTGTCATCAAAATTATATCTCTTATACGGAGCTATCAATCCGAAATAACTTAAAAGGCTTTTGGTCATTCGTGAATTCACAGAGGGGAAAGCCTTCTTTGCCCTCTGTTTTAAGGTATGACGAGGTCGAATCCAGTAATGGTTTGGACATTGCGACTCTTTTTGCAAAGTACTTTTCTACTGTTTACTCAAGTAATGCGTGCGACAAACCAAGGGATTTACTTTCATATGGTCAAAATGACCTAACTGGATTCGATATTGCTATATCTGATATCTACACACAACTATCGAAACTGGATGAGAATAAGGGTGCCGGACAAGATGGATTATCTCCTGGTTTTCTTAAAAACTGTAGTTGTGTGTAATTATCTTAAGGCTTTCACTTGAAAGAGAACTTGTAGATCAGCAATTTGGTTTTCGCAGCTCAGGATCAACCAAGGGTAATTTGTTGGTATTTACTGATTTTTTGGACAGGGCCTTGGAGAGGGGTTGTAGGGTACATACACTATACACTGATTTTTCCAAGGCCTTTGACCGAGTAAACCATGGTCTCTTACTGCATAAGGTTGAGGGTATGGGTGTTGGCGGTCCGCTCTTGGGTCGGTTAAAGTCCTACCTGACTGGAAGGGTTCAAATGGCGAGAGTTAGGGATTTTGTCTCTTGTGAAATTCTAGTTAGTTCCGGAGTACCACAAGGGTCTCACTTGGGGCCCTTACTCTTTAACATATTCATCAATGACATTTGCCACTGCTTCCAAAATAGTTGTTCTCTGTTGTTTGCCGATGATCTGAAGTTTTACAAAGTGATCAATACAACGGAGGATTGTGTTAATCTTCACTCTGATCTTGATCGGTTAAATGAATGGTGCAGGCGTAATGGCATGGCACTGAATTCATCCAAATGTCATGCTATCTCCTTTGGTAGAGCAAGAGACCCTCTGTTTTTTAATTACTGTCTAAACAATGATTCACTTGAATGGACTAACAGCATCAGAGACTTGGGAGTTAATTTGGGTTCCAAACTCTTATTTGATTCGCATATAATGTCAATAGTTTCTAAATCATTGAAAATGCTTGGATTTTTGAAGAGGTGTGCTTCGGACTTTCAGAACATTCATGTCATAAAATTGTTGTACTGTTCTCTTGTAAGACCTTACCTGGAGTATTGTTCTTGTGTGTGGTCCCCATCCTACAACATTTATATTTCGATGGTTGCAACCGTCCAATATAAGTTTCTAAGATACGTAGCATTTAAATTGGGTATTCCTATTGACCTGAATCACCACATAAATTATCGTCAGATGGAAACACAACTTAGGATTCTTTCTCTGGTGGATCGAAGGATACTAAAAGATGCTAAAATGCTTCATGGTATAATTCATTCAACTGTATTATGTCTCGAGCTACTTGAACGTGTAACTTTGCATGCACCTATACGTACAGCTCGTCTAAACCAGTTCTTTTTTGTTCCTACACATCGAACTAATTATGCTCATAATAATCTTTTGTCTAGAGCGTTGAGATGGGCCAATAATCATGATGAGGTTGACTTTTTCATACGATGTCATTTTCTGAAAAATCTTAGTCATTTCATACAAAGTGAAGCCTGGGATAAGAAGGGTAAGGTGTTCTTGATTAGCAGCATTTGTACCTTATTGTTATTTATTGTTAGCTATGGTAGTTATTATTAAATTATAGTCTGTCAAACTTGTTATAATAGTTAGTAGTTTATAGTTTAAAAACAAATGTTATCTTTATAAGTAACTATTGTAATTCTTATTGGGCGTTAGCCCGTGGATATTAATAAATAAATAAATAAATAATGAAAAAATTAAAATATCTCTGCAAGCTAGTCACGAGCTGTTTACAATAATTCACATATGTAGCGAAATAATTAAATATTGTCATGTAGGAACTAAGAATTACTGTGTAATTTTAACTGATAAAGTAGCCGAAGGAATTTTTTATAGTGCGAGCAATGGTAAGACGAAATATAGATCGTGTTATTCCTTTTAAATTTCTTAATGCAGGTGAAAGTGATGTGATGCTAAAAAGTTTTAAATCGAAAACCGATTTGGCTAATAATTAAAAATTTTTGTTATTTGGATTCCACTCTAAATTATTCCATTAGTAGGGTAAGAAATTATTAGAGTCATTAAATTTAAATCATTTAACTAAAATCCAAAAAAAAATCTAAATCTATGGATGTTTCCCTGTTAGATAGCGACCCTTTAATTACAACTAGCAAAACATTTATTTAAAGCCACAGGTGTCTACAGCCTATACGAAACAATATAAATTTCCCCACTCGCAAAAAGAGGAGAGTAATTAGCAGATCGCAAGTTAATCGAAAAGGCGAGATCGGAATGGTCTTCTCCCCTTTTAGTGGCAATAATACTTTTAGGATTGTTATAGATTATCGATTTACTAATACCCAAAAGTGACCTTTGCTCTGTATAACTTAAATTTTAGACGCACAAGGAGGTGGGGAATTGTTTATATATAT